>QJPP01005559.1:0-64254 GCA_003996215.1 Jaltomata sinuosa
GCCCGGAACGGGAAATAGGGATTCTTTCGGTTTTTTTTCGTGTGTTATAGTTCCATGGAATTTTGTGTGATAGTGCTTCCGGGCGGAATTTTGGCGAAAATTTTTCGTGGGCGTCCGCGAGGACCTATTTAATGGCGCTTGTTGGTTCGGAGGGGTTTTCGTGGGTTTTAGGTGATAACGCTCAAACTACACCTCAATTTAGGAAGCGTATGCGATCGTTGTCAAATATATAACCCAACAAGGTTGGGGTCGAATCCCACAGAGAATATGGTGAAGATCAAGACTTTAGTGAATTAGTTGACTATTCGTCAATCGTTTCCAGTAAATAAAGGGGGGGTTTGTGTAACAAATCGTAAACAAAATAAACAATTAACTTATGGAAATAATCAGTAGGAGAGAATGAACTAGGGATGTGTTCACCATGGCGTTGTAACAATGTCGATTCTAGGCTTAATCGGGTTCTTTCTATATGCGTGTCACGATGTGATTGCGTCAATTGTATCGTCTAAACGTCTCTCGACCAAATAAACAAATTTCCTTTTATCTTCACACGAAAAAAAAAAGATGTGCTTTTTAGCTCTCAATCCTAACATCAAGTAGATTAATCCAGTTACGGCATTAATCTTTAAGACGAGAGTTGGTAGTCTCAAATCCTTGTTGTTAATCAAGTTTCCCGGTTTTAATCTCTTTCTCAAGCAAATTAAACCTAGGCATGTTCTAATGTTTGCAACCCACTAGAAAACGTGACATAATGTATGATTAACAACGTGACAATACATATATCGAACCCAACGCTACCCGGAATCTATATTGCGACGGTTGCCATGGCTCCCACAACCCTAGTTGCGGGAGTTTTAGTTACTCATGCTATAAAGAAAAGAGAAGAGAATTGTATTCATAATAAGGAGAAGAAATTCTTACAATATAATGAAAACCACTCTTCAATATCCAAGAACAAGAGAAACCAAGAACTCAAGAACGAATCAAGAACACGAATGTTAATTCAAGAAACGTGTTCTTGCTCTCGAAAACTAACTAAAAACGTGTTTAAACTAATGGGTGAATTCTCATAACATAAACCTAACATAGGGTATTTATAGGAGTAGTAGAAACCAAATCCAAAACGGGCTAGGAATCCCCAAAACGCGGGTCGCCGCCTGAAGCTACTGCCTAAGCGTGACGGCCAGGCTTGACGGACCGTCACAGGGTTGACGGACCGTCGCCTGGACCGTCACCCTTAGGCAGTGGACTGCCTTAAGTTGCTGCCTTGGTGTGACGGACCGTCACATGTGTGACTGGCCGTCACTCAGGCCGTCACTCTTAGGCAGAATGTTGTTTTTCGCGTATTTCCTTCCGTTTCCGTGTTTGCTTCCATTTCCTACAAATTCAACATAAAAACATCAAAAACAACAATGGTTGCTTGAAAACGTACGATTGTTCTTAGTAAAAAGGAGTCGAAAGTGGCGTAAATTAGCGTCACATCAACACCCTCAACTTAAAACGTTCGCTTGTCCTCAAGCAACATAACATAAAACAATAACACGACTCAACTAAGAACACAAACTCATGTCTATAGCAACTCATGGTCATTCAAACTTATTCAATTAAATCAAGCTCCCTCGTAGCACACAAATGTATGAAACACTAACTTGCAAGGATCCAAACATGTCATTCCGATATGATAGAATATTATGCATACACACACGCAGCTATCCTAACAATTGATAACGCTCAAACTACACCTCAATTTAAGAAGCGTAAGCGATCGTTGTCAAATATATAACCCAACAAGGTTGGGGTCGAATCCCACAGAGAATATGGTGAAGATTAAGTCTTTGGTGATTTAAGTGACTAGTCGTCAACAGTTTCCGGTAAATAAAAGGGGGGTTTTGTAATCAAATTGTAAACAAAACAATAATAAACGTAGGAGTTTAAATCAGTATGAGAGGATGAACTAGGAATGTGTTCACCATGGCGTTGTAACAATGTCGATTCTAGGCTTAACCGGGTTCTTTCTATATGCTTGTCACGATGTGATTGCGTCAATTGTATCGTCTAAACGTCTCTCGACCAAATAAACAAATTTCCTTTTATCTTCTTTCGATCTAAAAAAGATGTGCTTTTTAGCTCTCAATCCTAACATCAAGTAGACTAATCCAGTTACGGCATTAATCTTTAAGACGAGAGTTGGTAGTCTCGAATCCTTGTCGTTAATCAAGTTTTCCCGGTTTTAACTTCTTTACTCAAGCAAATTAAACCTAGGCATGTTCTAATGTTTGCAACCACTAGAAAACGTGACTAATTGAATGATTAACAACGTGACACTACATATATCGAACCCAACGCTACCCGGAATCTATATTGCTACGTTTGCCATGGCTCCCACAACCCTAGTTGCGGGAGTTTTAGTTACTCATGCTCGAAGAAGAAAAGAAGTAATTCATTATAAAGGAAATAAGATTCTTACAATATGATAAAAATACTCTTCAATAATCCAAGAACAAGAACAACCAAGAACTCAAGAACACGAATTCAAGAATCCGAAAATGTGTTGTTGCTCTCAAAAAATGACTAAAAACTATTCTAAAACTATTGGGTGAATTTTTCATTACATAAACCTATCATAGGGTATTTATAGGAGTCAAAGAAACCAAATCCAAAACGGGCTAGGAATCCCCAAAACGCGGGTCGCCGACTTAAGCTACTGCCTTAGCGTGACGGTCAGGCTGACGGACCGTCACTGCCTTGACGGACCGTCGCCTGGACCGTCAGCTTTAGGCAGTGGCACTGCCCCTTTGCTGCCTTGGTGTGACGGTCCCTTGTGACGGGCCGTCACTCAGGCCGTCACACTTAGGCAGATTGCTCTTTTTCGCGTATTTCCGTCCGTTTCCGTGTTTGTTTCCATTTCCTACAAATACAACATAAAAACATCAAAAACAACAATGGTTGCTTGAAAACGTACGATTGTTCTTAGTAAAAAGGAGTCGAAAGTGACGTAAATTAGCGTCACATCAACACCCTCAACTTAAAACGTTCGCTTGTCCTCAAGCAACATAACATAAAACAATCAAACGACTCAACTAAGAACAAGAACTCATGTCTATAGCAACTCATGTTCATTCAAACTTATTCAATTAAATCATGCTCCCTTGTAACACACGAATGTATGAAACACTAACTTGCAAGGATCCAAATATGTCATTCCGATATGATAGTATATTATGCATACACACGCGTAGCTATCCTAACAATCAATAGACAATATAGACATCTTGGTGCCCTCACCACAAAGAAATCCCACACACAAGATTTGGGACTAGGTAAGACGCTCACACTCACAAACGACTTCAAACAATGCACATGCGATACCATAGGCTTGCCCTTACTATTCTATTTCAGTTCTTCAGAAAGCCGCTCAGGATCACTACAAGACTTGTTTAGGCTTGTAATGAGGCTTCGGGTGCAGGTAGGATACATTTAGGGGTTAGTGACTAAGCCCTCCTTGGAACTACCGACGTCTTATTACCACATCACTTACTTTGTCCATCCTTATTCACCTTTATATTTCCTTCTTTCTAGCTACAGGTGCGACCTCTTTATTTTGACAATTCTTTTTATTTCTTTTTCGATCTTTTTCATCTCTTAGGCACACACCCGGATTTTCATTCTATTCAACAACAATCATCTCCGTCCTCTTTTTCTTCTCCTTTACCACTGTAGTAGCCACCCTCAACTTAGGCTGATTGCCTACGTCAAGGTGCACAATGTCCATTGGTAGGACCAGGGCCAAAACAGGGTTTACCTCTATAGTAGCCACCCTCAACTTAGGTTGTTTTGCCTACGTTGAGGTGCACGATGTCTAAGGAAGGACCAGGGCCAAGATAGGGATTCCAAGTTAAACAGGAATGGTGACAGGTTATTGAAAGAATAAGGTCAATTACGGCTCAAACAGGGATCAAAAGGGATTATTTGTATTTGGCCGGTCATATAGGCTAAGTGGACTGCATCAAAAAGGGCCTGCGATCCTTTCCTAAGCAACCAACTTCAAACTTAACAAAATAGCCCGGGCAAGTTCTAGATGCATGCACAGAGTAAGAATTTATAACAATTAATCTCACACACTCTTAGCACCAAGAAACTATATCGCTACCAACTATCAAACAACCGCTCGGCTTAAGCATACTCATTCAAATCATATTCACACAATGACATACAAGGATCCATACAGTCAATTGTTTCAATATAAGCTCAAAACCAGAAAATTTTTAAAGGGCCTCGTTTTTAGACAAGAACAACGCATGCTTGCTATAGAAACTAAAAAAAAAATTTAAAATAACCTAAACATGCCGGTTCTACTAGATAGCACACCGGAGGGAAAAGAAATCGGCAACAAAAACCCTCGGTGGTGACTCACAAGTTTCCCCACGAATTAATTAGACTATAATACAACAACAATTTATGGGTTGCCTCCCATACAGCGCCTGATTTAACGTCGCGGCACGACGCGGGTGTCTTGATTACTCAGACTTCATCAAGACACCCCAGAATGACTAAGAGACAAATAAACACACTAGACTTAATCAAAAACCGTATTCCCCGGCAACGGCGCCATTTTTGATAACGCTCAAACTACACCTCAATTTAAGAAGCATACGCGATCGTTGTCAAATATATAACCCAACAAGGTTGGGGTCGAATCCCACAGAGAATATGGTGATGATTAAGACTTTAGTGAATTAGTTGACTATTCGTCAATCGTTTCCAGTAAATAAAGTGGGGGTTGTGTAACAAATCGTAAACAAAATAAACAATTAACTTATGGAAAAATCAGTAGGAGAGAATGAACTAGGGGTGTGTTCACCATGGCGTTGTAACAATGTCGATTTTAGGCTTAATTGGGTTCTTCCTATATGCTTGTCACGATGTGATTGCGTCAATTGTATCGTCTAAACGTCTCTCGACCAAATAAACAAATTTCCTTTTCTATTCTTTCGACCTCGAAAAGATGTGCTTTTTAGTTTAGCAATCCTAACATCAAGTAGAGTAATCCAGTTACGGCATTATTCTTTAAGACGAGAGTTTGTAGTCTCGAATCCTTGTTGTTAATCAAGTTTTCCCGGTTTAAATCTCTTTACTCAAGCAAACTAAACCTAGGCATGTTCTAATGTTTGCAACCACTAGAAAATGTGACATAAAGTATGATTAACAACGTGACAATACCTATATCGAACCCAACGCTACCCGGAATCTATATTGCTACGTTTGCCGCCATGGCTCCCACAACCCTAGTTGCGGGAGTTTTAGTTACTCATGCTATAAAGAAAAGAGAAGAGAATTGAATTCATAATAAGGAGAAGAAGTTCTTACAATATAATGAAAACCACTCTTCAATCTCCAAGAACAAGAAAAACCAAGAACTCACGAACACGAATTCAAGAATCCGAAAACGTGTTGTTGCTCTCAAAAAATGACTAAAAACTATTCTAAAACTATTGGGTGAATTATAATTACATAAACCTATCATAGGGTATTTATAGGAGTCAAAGAAACCAAATCCAAAACGGGCTAGGAATCCCCAAAACGCGGGTCGCCGACTTAAGCTACTGCCTTAGCGTGACGGTCAGGCTTACGGACCGTCACTGCCTTGACGGACCGTCGCCTGGACCGTCAGCCTTAGGCAGTGGCACTGCCCCTTTGCTGCCTTGGTGTGACGGTCCCTTGTGACGGACCGTCACATGTGTGACGGGCCGTGACTCAGGCCGTCACACTTAGGCAGATTGCTCTTTTTCGCGTATTTCCGTCCGTTTCCGTGTTTGTTTCCATTTCCTACAAATACAACATAAAAACATCAAAAACAACAACGGTTGCTTGAAAACGTACGATTGTTCTTAGTAAAAAGGAGTCGAAAGTGACGTAAATTAGCGTCACATCATGTAGTATGAGTACCAAGGCAATGGGTAATCAGTAGGCATCATAGGCCGATCAAGCACAGAAAGATAATATATAAATAAGAGATACAGGAAAGTAGCAAAAATTACAGGGATCCACCTAAATCTAGTTATAAAGCCGAGCATACATCAATAATCCAATAAGGTGAAGATCAGACAAGATCAAGCCAAATCCAGAGACAATCCACAAGCCAAGACAAATGTGATGTGATGTACGATGATGCATGCGTGAATGCATTATAATATAAACCCAGAATACCGCATCCAGCACCCAGAATACCGCATTGAGCGCCCAGAATACCGCATCAGACTATGCATATAAATAAGTGAAAGAAAAATACCCAAAATAATGCATCGAGCTATGCATATATATATATATATAAATGAAAGTAAAATACCTGCAATAACGCATCGGGGGGCCGAAATACCACATCGGACTATAAATATATGCATAAAATAGTATTTTTTTCCCCATTTTCCTTCAAAAATATGAAGTAATGACCAAAGTAATTTATTTAAGTACAAAAATCACCACAACCGTAGTAAAGCCTCATTTCAAATCAAAATCCTTGAAAAATACTTCCATGTTGTACCAATGATATGTCATGAAATGTGAGTAGGAAATATCCACAAACAGGAAAAAACCACACACACCAACATGCAGAACAAGGCAGAAATATCCTCCAAACCAAGAGAACTGACCTGGAATTCCGTCCAAATCCAGCCATGGCCTTAGGCCCACAATTACACACAACGATAGAATAAAGCGGGTAAAAAAATGGAAAGTAAAAAGAAAAAACCACTGGGAATCTCTATTCTACCTCTAAAGCCTCCTAAAAGCATACTAAGATTCTATACTTGTTAAACAGATAAAGCAAGCTGCCAGACTAAGGATAGCATACAGTTCTACACTAAAAACTTGAAATGGCCAATTAAAGTGATAACATGATTTAAGCCTAAATTCTACCTAATATACAACCTAACATTCCAGTAACTCATAAATATATATAATCTAACTAAACTCAGTCTAGAAGGTAAATCGTAACCTACCTCGGGGCCGAACTGAAAGCACGAACTGTCACCCGTGTACCTTCCCCTTTCAAACCACCTCAGAAAGCTGCCACGCTATCAAGAACATAATCTAGGTGTCAAGAGTAGAAGAACAACACCCATATTGATATACGGAAAATCAGGCCAGAAATTGAGTCGAAAAAAAAATGACCCTCGGGGCCCGTGCAACGAAAAAGAAAACAAAATTCACAATTATGCTCGCAGTGGGTTAAGGTACCCATACCCAATGTTTGGGCGCAAACAAATCTCGTTTCAGGGCCCAAATCAGCACTGAAGTGCTACTTATTCACGGGATCAAAACGGGAAAAGCTCGGAATTAAAGGCGGAAGCTTACCCCGACCAAGAGAACTACTCTGCGGAGGTGAGTTGCACAAACTCAAGAACTTGCAGCCCCAAGAAAACAGATTTCTACAAGTAATGACCAAGCTTGAGAATTAACAACAATGGAATTTTAGTGGGAGAATTACGAGAATAAACATGGAAGTAGGAGAGGGATGACGAGGGAACTTACCGGGTGAAGAATACTGAAGAAATGGAGCTGAAAATTTGAGCTTGGGAGCTCATCTATGGAGTTGTTCGAAATAGTGAAGGAGAAAACAAAGTTGGAGCTTTAAATAGCTTCTAGGGGTCCTTCTTCGCGATCGTGAAGGACCCCCTGTGTTCGCGAGGAAACGCTGGACATACCATTGTTATTGCGATGGTCCAGCCCGCATTCGCGAAGAGGAAAGTTGAGCCAGGTCCCAGCTAACTTCATCGCAAACGCGAAGAGCCGCCTTCGCAAAGGTGATGGTCAAGAAACAAGACCATCAAAAATGCGATGGAATCCTCACGATCGCGAAGACCAAGATGGTCCGCAACTTAATGGAGCAACCAACAATAACACTAAGGTCAAAAAATTTTCGACGGACCCTAGGGATTCATCCAGGACACCATGAACACAAACCAACCATGATCCCCTACAAGAAACGGCATTCCAAACTTAATGGAATTGACGAAACTCCCATCAGAGATCATTTTAACTAAAAGTGGGCCCCACGCCCAAAACTAACTCGGAACTCAAAAACAAAAAATAACTCTAAAAGCCTCAGGACCCGAACCTAAGGTCCCCCTAGCCTAATGTCGACATTCCGGAGCTAACGACGCTGACAGAATTTCCATCCAAGGTTGTCTTCTCCTAATGTTGACTAAAGTCAACCCTACAAGCCAAGCTGACTTGACAACCCACAAAGCAATACAAAAATGAATCGAAAGCACTCAGACCTAAAGCAATGGTCCCACTAGTCCAAAATTCCAAGTAGCCTCCTCGACATGACGATACCGCCATTAAAACTTAATTGATAGAATATCCTTGGACCTCAACTTCTTAACCTGATTGCCTAAAATAATAACAGGCTCCTCCTCAAAGGCTAAGGACTCATCCAACTGAACCGACTCTAACTGAAGCACATGAGACTCATCTGGAATATACCGCAGCAGCATAGAGACATGAAACACCTGATGCACACAAGAAAGAGTAGGAGGCAAGGCTAACTCATAAGCAACCTCTCCAATATGATGAAGGATCTTGAATGGCCCAATGAACCTCGGACTAAGCTTACCCTTCCTCTCGAACCACATCACGCCCTTTACGGGTGATATCCGAAGGAACACACTATCACCCACCATGAACTCTAGATCCCAAACTCTCCAGTCAGCATAACTCTTCTGCCTACTCTGGGCAGTGCGTAGTCTCTCCAGAATAACCCGAACTCTATCCATGGAATCACGAAGTAAGTCGGTACCCCACGGCCTAACCTCGAAAGCATCAAACCAACCCACCATATATCTGCATCGCCTACCATACAAAGCCTCGAACAGAGCCATCTAAATTCTAGAATAGTAACTATTATTAATGCAAACTCTTCCAAGGCTAAACACTGGTCCCACTGACCCCCGAAATCAAGAACGCAGGCTCACAACATATCCTCCAGAACCTGAATAATGCGCTTTGACTGACCGTCTATCTGCGGATGAAAAGCAGTGCTAAGCTCAACTCTAGTATCCAATACTCTCTGAATAGACTGCCAGAAGTGCGAAGTAAACTGAGTATCCCGGTCAGAGATGATAGAAACTAGCACACCATGCAAATGGATAATCTCCCGAATATAGATCTGAGCCAACCTCTCGAAACTGTAGGAGGTCTGAACCGACAGAAAGTGAGTAGACTTTGTCAACCTATCCATAATAACCCAAATACTATCAAATCTCTACAAGGTGCATGGAAAACCGACTATAAAGTCCATGGATATGCGCTCCCATTTCCACTCTCGGATAGGTAGCCTATGTGACAAACCACCTGGCCTCTGGTGCTCAAACTTCACCTACTGACAGTTCAAGCTCCTGGATACCAAAGCCGAAATATCCCTCTTCATCCCAGACCACAAGTAGTGCTTCTTCAAGACACAATAAATCTTAGCTGCCCTGGGATGAATGGAATATCTAGAACAATGAGCCTCCTCCAATATCAATCTGACCAAGTCACCAACTCTAGGAACGCAGATATGACCCTTAATCCTCAGAACACCCTCTGAGTCTAAAGTTGCCTTCCTAGCATTACCACTCAACACCTCGTCATGAATGATCCTCAATCTCGCATCATCAAATTGTTGTTCCCAAATCTGCTCCAACAAGGAATACCTAGCCTCAATACAAGCAAGAATGCGGTCCAGCTCAGAAATGTCAAGTCGAACCAAACTATTAGCCAAGGACTCGGTGTCCCAAGCTTAAGGTCGCTCCTCTATAGCTAAGAAATCCAAGCTACCCATACTCACCACCTTTTGGCTTAAGGCATCCACTACCATATTTGACTTTCCCGGATAATAGAGAATAGAGATGTCATAGTCCTTCAGTAACTCCAACCACCTTTGCTGCCTCAAATTTAGATCCTTCTGGCTGAAAATGTACTAAAGGCTACGATGGTCAGTAAACATCTCACAATGCACGCCATAGAGATAATGCCTCCATATTTTAAATACGAAGAGTACTAGTGCTAACTCCAAGTCATGTGTGGGATAGTTCCTCTCGTGAAACTTCAACTGTCTAGAAGTGTAAGCATTAACCCAACCCTTCTGCATCACACAAAACCCAAACCAATACCTGATGCATCACAATATATGGTGAAACCCTAACCCTCAACTGGAAGAGAAATAATCAGAGCTGAAGTCAACAAGGCCTTGAACTTCTGAAAGCTCACCTCACACTCATCTGACCACTGGAAGGGAACATTCTTCTGAGTCAATCTAGTCAACGAAGCTGCTATCGAAGATAATCCCTTCATAAACCATCTGTAATTAATTTCCAACCCGATGAAACTTCGAATCTCGGTAGGAGAAGTAGGCCGAGCCCAATCACGAATTGTTGCAATCTTTGCCGGATCTACCATAATCCCATTCTTGGACACCACGTGCTCCAAAAATGCCACATACTCAAGCCAAAACTCACACTTAGTGAATTTAGCATACAACTGGTGGTCTCACAAAGTGTAAAGTACAACTTTAAGATGCTGCTCATGCTCCTCCCTACTCCTCGAATAAATCAGAATGTCATCAATGAACACAATCATAAACGAGTCTAGGTAGGCACTGAATACATGGTTCATCAACTCCATAAATGTTGTTGGGGCATTAGTCAATCCAAAAGACATGACTAGGAACTCATAATAGTCGTATCGAGTCCTAAATGCAGTCTTTGGGATATCCTCACCCCTGATCCTCAACTGGTGATAACTGGACCTCAAATCTATCTTAAAGAACACTGCCGCACCCTGTAGCTGGTCAAACAAATCATCAATACGAAGCATCGGATACTTGTTCTTAACTGTCACTTTATTCAACTTCCTATAGTCAATACACATATGCATAGACCCGTCCTTCTTCTTTACAAACAGAACCAGAGCACCCCACAGAGACACACTAGGCCTGATGAACCCTCTACTAAACATATCCTGGAGTTGATTCTTAAGCTCCCTCAACTTAGCAGCTGTAATTCGATATGGCAGAGTGGAAATGGGCTTGGTGCCCTGCTCAACATCAATGCCAAAATTAATGTCACAATCGGGAGAAAGACCCAGAGGATTAGAAGAAAACACATCTGAATACTCGCAAACCATAGGAACAGACTCAAGAGGAGGTGTGGTGGCACTAGTATCATAGTCATAGGCAAGATAAGCTAAGCATCCATTCCCAACCAACCACTAGGCGCTAAAAAAAGATATGACTCCCTTCGGCATATGGCTATCGGCCTTCTTCCATATTATAGGAGGGATACCAGGCATCCACATGGTAAGAAGACAGCCAATCCATGCCCAAGATTACATTAAAATCTACCATATCAAGAACAACAATTTTTACCCATGTGTCGTACCTCAAGATAGTCACCACACAAGACCGATACACATGATCCACTACTAAAGAATAACCTACTGGGGTAGATACATGAAAGGGCACAGGAAAAGACTCACAAGCAGACTCCAAATGAGTAGCATAATAAGCAGATACATATGAGAATGTACACCCCAGATCAAACAAAATAGAAGCTGACTGATGGCAAATGGAGATCGTACATATGATCAGAACATCTGAAGCCTCAGCCTTTGTCCAGCCCAAAACTGCATATATGTAGCCACGACCACCATGATTATCTGACCTACCAAACTGAGGACCACCTCTAGTACCCTGGGGACCACCCCTACTACCCTGTGAACCGCCTCTAGCTTATGGCACTGGAGCCTTGGGGGCCTGAACCAACTGATCATATCGCCTTGGGTGATGTGCCATTGGACACACTCTAGCAAAGTGTCCCACCTCACTACACTCATAACAACCACGACCCTATGTACTCCACTGTGAAGACCCGGCTGAATCAGAACAACCACCACGGCCTGTAGACCCTGAATGAGCACCTCGTGGAGTAGGAACCATACTCTGGCTACTCTAACCCTCAATAGTCTATAATACTACCTGACCAGGCTGGCTTAGCAAGAAATGTTACTAGTGCTGACCCCTACCATAGTAGCCTCTACCACGACCTTGTGAACTGCTAAAACTTCCCTAATAGCCGGGCCTCTTATCACTACCCCCTTAGGCATCACAAAGTACACCCTCAATAGTACGAGCATGATCAACTACCTCTAGAAAATACTGACCCGATGCCACCATACCCTCTATGGCCAAGCATAGATGCAAGGTCAAACCTTCAAGAAATTGGCATACTCTCTCATGCTCGGTGGGAAGAATCATAGTGGAGTGTCTGGAAAACTGATAGAACCGAACCTCATACTCTGACATAGTCATGGAGCCCTGCTCCAACTAAGCAAACCGATCCATCAGACGCTCCATCATGATACGTGGCACATACTTCTCCAAAAATGCTGCGGAGAACTGATCCCAAGTAAGCGGAGGTGACCCGGTTGGTCTTCAAGCAACATATGACCTGTACCACTATTTCACTGGGCCATACAGCTGAAACGCGATGTAATCTACTCCATGGGACTCGACTAACCCAAATTATGTAACCTCTCCTCGCAACTAGACAAAAACTCATGCGCATCCTTCCTAGAAGCACCTGAAAACCTCGGAGGACCAAATCTTAAGAACCTACCAAGCATCTTTTGCTCCTCAGAAGACATAAATGGCATGGCTGGAAGAGGGGGACCAACTGCAGGGACTAGTAATACCTCAAATTTCGGAGCCGCAACAGTAAGTTGCGCTCCTAAACCCTATACTGCCGCCTGAGCTAAAGTCTGACCCTCACCTCAAACCTGAGAACCAATCGAAGTGATCGGCGAAGCTACTGGTGGAGTAATACCCTCAAGGAACCCCAACAATCAAACCAAGGTGTTATGCAATATTGGAGTAACCACAAAACCTGTCGGATGCTGGGTTGGTCCCATATGCTCCGGCTAATACTAAACCTCATCCACCCTAACCTCAGTTGGGGCTCTAACTGCAGGCGCAGGGGCCTTGTCCTCACCCGCTGTAGATCTCGTCCGACCCATCTGAGAAAGAGTGAAACAAAGATACTCATAAGTTGATCAAGTTAATAATTCACAACAAGGAATCAAACAATATGACATGTTTCCTAAGAATGTTCTATAGCCTCTTGTAGATTGGATACAGATGAAATGGTACTGATCCACAAGACTCTACTAGACACATTGCTCTTGTACTGGAAAGACCGGCGAACCTAGTGCTCTGATACCACTTTATCATGACCCAAAACAGGGCCATGATGGCGTCTACATAACCCTCCGGTAGACAAGCCAAAACCCAACGATTTGCGGAAGATAGTAATAACAATTAGACTAAGGAAAGGCAGAATATATAAAGAAAAGATAGGCCCAATAGCATATATACATACCAACATACAAAATATACAAAAGATGTCCCTAAAGTGACCAAATAGACAAAACAACACGAGAACCAACCCAGGCCTGGTGTCACTATTACAAGAGCGACTAAAGTAAAGAGTAGCTATACAACATATGTTATCTGTCCAAAATACAAAACATAGACAGGATGTATAATATGGAAAGCATGTAAAGTCTCCAAAACATCAGGAGCTCACCGCAATCTGAACAACAACAGTCCTTGAACGAAAGAAGATTAGCGAAGGTGGCTCATACTAGGTGCTACATCAGAAAAAGATACAAGGTGTAGTATAAGTACCAAGGCAATGGGTACTCAGTAGGCATCATAGGATGACCGAGAGCAGAAAGATAATATATAAATAAGAGATACAGGAAAGTAGCAAAAATTACAGGGATCCACCTAAATCTAGTTATAAAGCTTAGCATACATCAATAATCCAAAAAGGTAAAGAACAGACAAGATCAAGCCAAATCGAGAGACAATCCACATGCCAAGACAAATGTGATGTGATGCACGATGATGCATGCATCAATACAATATAATATAAACCCGGAATACCACATCGAGCACCAAAAATACTGCATCGGACTATGCATATAAAATGTTAAAGCAAAATACTTGGAATAATGTATCAGGCTATGCATATATATATAAATGAATGTAAAATACCTGGAATAATGCATCAGGGGTTCGGAATACCGCATCGGACTATAAATATATGCATAAAATAGTATTTTTCCCATTTTCCTTCCAAAATCTGAAGTAATACCCAAAGTAATTTGTTGAAATCCAAAAATCACCACAACTATCGTAAAGCCTTATTTCAAACCAAAATCCTTGAAAAATACTTCCATGTTGTACCAATGATATGTCATGAAATGTGAGTAGGAAATATCCATAAACAGAGAAAAACTACACACACCAATAGGCAGACCAGGGCAGAAATACCCTTCAAACCAAGAGAACTGACCTAGAATTCTGTCCAAATCCAGCCATGGCCTCGGGCCCACAGTTACACACAATGATAGAATAAAGTGGGTAAAAAAATGGAAGGTAAAAAGCAAAAACCACCGAGAATCTCTATTCTACCTCTAAAGTCTCCTAAAAGCATACTAAGGATTCTATACTAGTCAAACAGATAAAGCAAGCTCCTAGGCTAAGGATAGCATACAGTTCTATACTAAAAACCTGAAATGGCCAATTAAAGTGATAACATGATTTAAGCCTAAATTCTACCTAATATCCAACCTAACGTTCCAATAACTCATAAATATATGTAATCTAACTAAACTCAGTCTAGAAGGTAAACTATAACCTACCTCAGGGATGAACTGCAAGCACGAACCGTCACTCGTGTGCCTTCCCCTATCGAACTGCCTCATAAAGCTGCCACGCTATCAAGAACCTAATCTAGGTGTCAAGACTAGAAGAACAATACGCATATTGCTATACAAAAAATTGGGCTGGAAATCGGGTTGGAAAAAAAATAACCCTCGGGGCTTGCATAATGAAACAGAAAAAAAAATTCACAATTATGCTCATGGTGGGTTAAGGGACCCATGCCCAAAGTTTGGGCGTGAAAGGATCTCATTTCGGTGCCCAAATCAGCCCCGAAGTGCTACTTATTCATGGGATCAAAATGGAAAAAGCTCAGAATTAAAGGCGGAAGCTTACCCCGACCAAGAGAACTACGCTGCGGAGGTGAGTTGCACAAACTAAAGAACTTGCAACCCCAAAAACAAAAATTCTACAAGTAATGCCCAAGCTTGAGAATTAACAACAATGGAGTTTTAGCAAGAGAATTATGAGAATAAACATGGAAGGAGGAGAGGGGTGACGAGGGAACTTACCGGGTAAAGAATACTGAAGCAAAGGGAGATGGAAATTTGAGCTTGGTAGCTCAGCTATGGAGTTTTTCAAAATAGTGAAGGAGAAAAAAAAGTTGGAGCTTTGAATAGTTGTCAGGGGTCCTTCTTTATAATCGTGAAGGAATCCCCACATCCGTGAGAAATGTTGGACAGACTATCACGATCGCGATGGTCCAGCCCGCGTTTACGAAGAGGAAAGTTGAGCCGAGTCCCAGTCGGCTTCATCACAAATGTGAAGAGCCGCCTTCGTGAAGGCGATGGTCAAGAAACAAGACCATCATGAACGTGATGGAAGCCTCGTGAATGCAAAGACCAAGATGGTTTGTAACTTAATGCAACAACTAGCAATAACACTAAGGCCAAAAAACTTTCTACGGACCCTCGGGATTAATTTGGAACCCCGTGAACACAAACCAACCATGATACCCTACAAGAAATGGGATTACAGACTCAATAGAATTGACAAAACTCCTAATAGAGATCATTTTAACTAAAAGTGGGCTCCGCACCCAAAACCAACTCAGAACTCAAAACCCAAAAATAAGTTTGGAAGCCTCGGTGTAATGACCCTCTAGGTCATTCTCCATCTTCTATGCTTTTTTTGCATTTTGAGTTTTCCCTCAGGGGCTAGAGGCCATTTATGACTTGCCAAGACTGACAGTTCAGTGCCCGGGCCGTCTGTTAGGTCGTTATGACCACTTCCCTGTTTTAGAACTTGAATTTAGAAAATCTTTGACTTTGGTCAACTTTTCTTGTAAACATGCTAAGAATTGGATTCCGACATATCTGTTAGCTTTGGAATGGGGATTTTTGTCTAGTGGGACCATTGGTTTGGGTCTGAGTGCTTTTGGTTTGGTTTTGTGTTGCTTTGTGGGTTTTCAAGTCAGTTTGACTTGTATGGTTGACTTTGGTCAACATTCGGAGAACACGGCCTCAGATGAAAATTTTGTTACGTTGTTAGCTCTAAAATGTTGACTTTGGGCTAGGGGGACCTTTGGTTTAGGTGCCGGGGCTTCTGGACTTACTTTTGGGTTTAGAGTTCTGAGTTGGTTTTGGGGCGTGAGGCCCACTTTTAGTTAAAATGATCTCTGTTGGAAGTTTCATCGATTCCATTGAGTCCGAAATGCCATTTCTTGCAGGGTAACATGGCTGGTTTGTGTTCATGGGGTTCTAGATGAATCCCAAGGATCCGTCAGAATATTTTTGGCCTTAGAGTTATTGTTGGTAGCTGCATTAAGTTACATACCATCTTGGTCTTCGCGATCGCGAGGCTTTCATCGCATTCGTGATGGTCTAGTTTCTTGACCATTGTGTTCACGATGGCAACTCGTCGCGTTCATTTTGAAGCTGGCTGAGACCCGGCTCAACTTTCCTGTTCGTGAATGCGGGCTGTACTATCGCAATCGGGATAGTCTGGCCAGCGTTTCCTCGCCAAAACGGAGGGTCCTTCGCAATCGCGAAGAAGGAGCCCTGACAACTATTTAAAGCTCCAACTTTATATTCTCCTACACTATTTCTAACAACACCATAGATGAGCTCCCAAGCTCAAATTTCCAGCTCCCTTGCTTCAGTATTCTTGACCTAGTAAGCTCCCTCGTCGCCCCTCTCCTCCTTCCGTGTTTATTCTCGTAATTCTCTCGCTAAAACTCCATTGTTGTTATTTCTCAAGCTTGGGCATTACTTGTAGAAATTTGTTTTCTTGGGGTTGCAAGTTCTTTAGTTTGTGCAACTCACCTCCACGGCGTAGTTCTCTTGGTCGGGGTAAGCTTCCGCCTTTAATTCTGAGCTTTTGCCATTTTGATCCCGTGAATAAGTAGCACTTCGGGGCTGATTTGGGCACCGAAATGAGATCCTTTCATGCCCAAACTTTGGGCATGGGTCCCTTAACCCACCATGAGCATAATTGTGAATTTTGTTTTATGTTTCATTAAGCAAGCCCCGAGGGTCATTTTTTTTCCAACCCGATTTCCAGCCCAATTTTTTGTATAGAAATATGGGTGTTGTTCTTCTAGTCTTGACACCTAGATTAGGTTCTTGATAGCATGGCAGCTTTATGAGGCAGTTCGATAGGGGAAGGCACACGAGTGACAATTCGTGCTTGCAGTTCATCCCCGAGGTAGGTTATAGTTTACCTTCTAGACTAAGTTTAGTTAGATTACATATATTTTTGAGTTACTGGAATGTTAGGTTGGATATTAGGTAGAATTTAGGCTTAAATCTTGTTATCTTTTTAATTGGCCATTTCGGGTTATTAGTCTAGAACTGTATGTTATCCTTAGCCTAGGAGCTTGCTTTATCTGTTTTACTAGTATAGAATCCTTAGTATGCTTTTAGGATACTTTAGAGGTAGAATAGAGATTCTCGGTGGTTTTTGCTTTTACTTTCCATTTTTTTACCCACTTTATTCTATCATTGTGTGTAACTGTGGGCCCGAGGCCATGGCTGGATTTGGACGGAATCCAGGTCAGTTCTCTTGGTTTGAAGGGTATTTCTGCCATGTTCTACCTATTGGTGTGTGTTGGTTTTCTCTGTTTGTGGATATTTCCTACTCACATTTCATGACATATCATTGGTACAACATGGAAGTATTTTTCAAGGATTTTGGTTTGAAATGAGGCTTTACTACGGTTGTGGTGATTTTTTGACTTAAACAAATTACTTTGGCTATTACTTCGGATTTTGGAAGGAAAATGGGAAAAATACTATTTTATGCATATTTTATAGTTCAATGCAGTATTCTGGACCCCCGATACGTTATTCCGGGTATTTTACTTTCATTTATATATATATATATATGCATAGCCCGATCCGTTATTCAGAGTATTTTGCTTTCACATACTTATATGCATAGTCTGAAGCGATATTCTGGGCGCCTGATGTGGTATTCCGGGTTTATATTATATTGCATTCACGCATGCATCATCGTGCATCGCATCACATTTGTCTTGGCATGTGGATTGTATATGGATTTGGCTTGATCTTGTATGTTCTTCACTTATTGGATTATTGATGTATGCTCGGCTTTATAACTAGAATTAGGTGGATCTCTGTAATTTTTGTTACTTTCCTGTATCTCTTATTTATTTATTATCTTTTTGCGCTCGGTCTGGCTACGATGCCTACTGAGTACCTGTTTCCTTGGTACTCATACTACACTCTGCATCTTTTTCTGATGCAGCACCTAGTACGATCCACCCTTGCTGATCTTCTGTCGTTTGAGGCCTATTGCTGTTCGAATCACGGTGAGCTCCCGACGCTTTTGGAGACCTTATATGCTTTCCATCTTATAAATCCTGTCTATGTTTTGTATTTTGGATAGACACCATCTGTTGTATAGCTACTCCTTACTTTAGTCGCTCTTGTACTAGTGACACTAGGTCCGGGTTGGTTCTCGTGTTATTTTGTATATTCGATCACATTAAGGCCATCTTTTGTATATTTTGTACGTTGTTATGTATATATGCTATTGGGCCTATCTTTTCTTTATATCTTCCGCCTTTCCTTAGTCTAATTGTTATTACTATCTTCCACAAATTATTGGGTTTTGGTTTGTTTACCGAGGCTTATGTAGATGCCATCATGGCCCAGTTTTGGGTCATAACAGAGTGGTATCAGAGTAGTAGGTTTGCCGGTCTCTCAAGTACAAGAGCAAAGTGTCTAGTAGAGTCTCGTGGATTAGTACGATGACATCCGTATCCAATCTACAAGAGGCTATAGAACATTCCTAGGAGATATGTCATATTGTTTGATTCTTTGTCGTGCGTTATTGACTTGATCAACTTCTGAGTATCTTTGTTTCACTCTTTCTCAGATGGTTCGGATGAGATCTGCAGCGGGTGAGGATAATTCCCCTACGCCTGCAGTTAGATCCCCAACTAGGGGATGGGGTAGAGGTTGACCCAGAGATCGAGGTAGGGAACGGGCTGCAGCGCCAGCTTAGGCCCGGGCTGCGGCTCCAGCTCGGGCCAGGATAGACTACCATCACCAAAGCCCGAGGTTAGGGTGGATGAGGTTCAGTATGAGCCAGAGCATATGGGACCACCTAGTATCTGTCAGGTTTTGTGGCTACTCCAGTATTGCAGGAAACCTTTGTTTGATTATTGGTGTTCCTCGAGGGTATGAAACCACCAGTAGCTTCACCGAGTACTCCGATTGGTTCTCAGGTTCGAGGTGAGGCTCAGACTTCAGCTTTGGCGGCCACACAGGGTTCAGGAGTGTAGCCTGCTATTGCGGCTCCCAGATTTGAGGTAATACCAGTCCCTGCAATTGCTCCCCCTCTTTTAGCCATGCCAATTATTTCTTATGAGGAGCAGAAGATGCTTGGTAGGTACTTGAGATTGGGTCCTCCAAGCTTTTCAAGTGCTTCTAGGGAGGATGCGCATGAGTTTTTGACTAGCTGCCAGGAGAGGTTACATAATTTGGGGTTAGTCGAGTCACATGGAGCAAATTACACTGCATTTCAGTTGGATGGCCCAACAAAATAGTGGTGGAGGTTATATGTTGCTTGCAGACCAGCCGGGTCAACTCTGCTTACTTGGGATCACTTCTCCACAGCCTTTCTGGAGAAGTATGTGCCACATAGCATGAGGGATGGTCTGATGGATTAGTTTGCTAGGTTGGAGCAGGGCTCCATGATTGTGTTAGAGTACGAGTTTTGGTTCCATCAGTTATCCAGACATGCCACTATGATTCTTCCCATTGAGCACGAGAGAGTATGCCGATTTGTTAGAGGTATGACCTTGCATATCCTCTTTGCCACAGAGGGTATGGTGGCATCGGGTCAGTCTTTTCTAAAGGTAGTTGATCATGCCCGTACTATTGAGGGTGTACTTTATGAGGCCCAAGGGGGTAATGATAAGAGGCCCCACCATCAGGGTAGTTTCAGCGGTTCGCAGGGTCATGGTAGAGGCTACTATGGTACGGGTCAGCACGAACAACATTTCTAGATGAGTCATCCTGTTCAGGTGGAATTACAGACTGTTGAGGCTCAGAGTAGCTAGAGTATGGTTCCTGCTCCACGAAGTGCTCATTCAGGGTCTATAAGCCGTGGTGGTCATTCTAATTTGGTTGGGTCTTCACAACGGAGTACATGAGTGTCTGATGGCACAACACCCGAGGTGACAAGATCAGTTGGTTCAGGCCCCCAGGGCTCCAATGGCACCAGCTAGAGGCGGTTCACAGGGTAGTAAGGGTAGTCCCCTGGGTAGTAGAGATGTTCCTCAGTCTGGTAGGTCAGGTGGTCGTAGCGGTCTGGGCCACATGTATCCAGTTCTGGGCTGGATAGAGGCCGAGGCTTTAGATGCTGTGATCACAGGTACGATCTCTATTTTCCATCAGTTTGCTTCTACTTTGTTTGATCTGGGGTCTACATTCTCATATGTATCTACTTATTATGCTACTCGTCTAGAGTCTGCTTGTGAGTCTTTGCCTGCGCCCTTGCATGCATCTACCCCAGTAGGTGATTCTTTAGGAATGGATCAGGTTTATCGGGATTGTGTGGTGACTATCTTGTGGTACAACATGTGGGTAGACTTAGTTGTTCTTGATATAGTGGATTTTGATGTGATCTTGAGCATGGATTGGTTGTCTCCTTACCATGCAATCTTGGATTGCTTTGCCAAGACTTTCACTCTTTGGATGCCTAGTATCCCTCCTATCATATAGAAGGGAGCCAATAGCCATATGCCGAGGGTAGTCATATCTTTTCTGAGCACCCAATGGTTGGTTGGGAAGGGGTGCTTAACTTATCTTGCCTATATCCATGATACTAGTGACACCACACCTTATCTTGAGTCTGTTCCTGTGGTTTGTGAGTATTCAGATGTGTTTCCTTCTGATCTTCCGGGTCTTCCTCCTGATCGTAACATTGATTTTGGCATCGATGTTGAGCCGAGCACCAAGCCCAATTCTATTCTTCTATATCGGATGGCACTTGCTGAGTTGAGGGAGCTTAAGGATCAGCTCAAGGATCTGTTGAGAAGAGGGTTCATCAGTCCTAGTGTGTCTTTATGTGGTGCTCCGGTTCTATTTGTGAAGAAGAAGGACTGGTCTATGTGTATGTTTATTGACTACATGCAGTTGAATAAGGTGACAGTTAAGAACAGGTATCCAATGCCGCATATTTATGATTTGTTTGACCAGCTACAGGGTGCGGCAATGTTCTCTAAGATAGATTTAAGGTCCGGTTATCACCAGTTAAGGATCAGTGGTGAGGACATCCCAAAGACTGCATTTAGGACTCGATACGTCTATTATGAGTTCCTAGTCATGTATTTTGGGTTGACTAATGCCCCAACAATATTTATGGAGTTGATGAACCGTGTATTCAGTGCCTACCTAGACTCGTTTGTGATTGTGTTCATTGACGACATTCTGATTTATTCGAGTAGTAGGGAGGAGCATGAGCAACATCTTAGAGTTGTACTTCAGCCTTTGCGAGACCACTAGTTGTATGCCAAATTCACTAAGTGTGAGTTTTGGCTTGAGTCTGTGGCATTCTTGGGGTGCGTGGTGTCTAAGAATGGGATTATGGTAGATCCGGTGAAGATTGCAATAGTTCCTGATTGGGCTCGACCTACTTCTCCTATCGAGGTTGGAAGTTTTATCAGGTTGGCAAGTTATTACAGATGGTTTGTGGAGGGATTTTCTTCGATAGCAGTTTCGTTCAGTAGATTGACTTAGAAGAATGTTCCCTTCTAGTGGTCAGATGAGTGTGAGGCGAGCTTTCAGAATCCAAGGCCTTGTTGACTTCTGCTTCGATTCTTGCTCTTTTGGTCGAAGGTCAGGGTTTCACCATATATTGTGATGCGTCAAGTATTGGTTTGGATTGTGTGTTGATGCAGCAAGGTTGAGTTATTTCTTATGCTTCTAGACAGTTGACGGTTCACGAGAGGAACTACCTCACACATGAATTGGAGTTAGCAGTGGTAGTCTTCGCTTTGAAGATGTGAAGGCATTATCTCTATGGCTTGCATTGTGAGATATTTACGGACCATCGTAGCCTTCAGTACATTTTCAGCCAGAAGGATCAAAATTTGAGGCAGTGTAGGTGGTTGGAATTATTGAAGGACTATGACATCCCTATTCTCTATCTTCCGGGCAAGGCAAACATGGTAGCAGATTCCTTGAGCCAGAAGCCAGTGAGTATGGGTAGCTTGACTTTCTTAGCTACAGCAGAGCGACCATTTTCTTTGGATATCCAATCCTTGGATAATAGGTTGGTTCAACTTTACATTTCTGAGTCTGGCTGTATTCTTGCTTGTATTGAGGCTAGGTCTTCCTTGTTGGAGAAGATTTTGGCACAACAGTTTGATGATGCGAGATTGATGATCATTCGTGACAAGGTGTTAACTGGTGAGGCTAGAAAGGTAACTTTAGATTCAGAGGGTGTTCTGAGGATCGAGGGTCGTATATGTATTCCTAGAGTTGGTGACTTAGTCAGATTGATATGGGAGGAGGCTCATTGTTCTAGATATTTCATTAATCCTAGGGAAGCTAAGATGTATCGTGACATGAGGCAGCACTACTTGTGGTATATTTCGGCTTTCGTATCCAGGTGCTTGAACTGTCAGCAGGTAAAGTTTGAGCACCACAGGCCAGGTGGTTTGTCACAGAGGCTACCCAGCCCATAGTGGAAATGGGAGCGCATATCTATGTACTTTGTAGTCGGTTTGCCATGCACCTTGTAGGGATTTGATGCTATTTGGGTTATTATGGATAGGTTGACGAAGTCTTCTCACTTTCTGCCGATTCAGACTTTCTACAATTCTGAGAGGTTGGCTCAGATCTATATTCGAGAGATTGTTCGTTTACATGGTGTGCCAGTTTTTATCATCTCCGACTGGGGTACTCAATTTATGTCGCACTTCTAGCGCTCTGTTCAGAGAGAGTTGGGTACTACAGTTGAGCTTAGCACCATTTTTCATCCACAGACAGGCGGTCAGTCAGAGCGCACTATTCAGGTTCTGGAGGATATGTTGTGATCCTACTTTATTGATTTCGAGGGTCAGTGGGACCAGTGTTTATCCTTTGCAGAGTTAGCATATAATAATAGTTACCATTCCAGCATTCAGATGGCTTCGTTTGAGGCTTTGTATTTTAGGCGGTGTAGATATCTGGTGGGTTGGTTCGATGCTTTTGAGGTTAGGCCGTGGGGTACCGACTTGCTTCGTGATTCCATGGATAGAGTTCTGGTTATTCCGGCGAGACTTTGCACTGCCCAGAGTAGGCAGAAAAGTTATGCTGACCGAAGAGTTCGGGATCTAGAGTTCATGGTGGGTGACAATGTGTTCCTTCAGGTATTGCCCATGAAGGGTGTGATACGGTTCGAGAGGAAGGTAAGCTCCTAGGTTCATTGGGCCATTTAAGATCCTTCGTCGTATTGGAGAGGTTGCTTATGAGTTAACCTTGCCTCCTGCTCTTTCTAGTGTGCATCCGGTGTTTCATGTCTGTATGATGGGCGGTATATTCCAGATGATTCTCATGTGCTTCAGTTAGAGTCAGTTCAGTTGGTTGAGTCCTTAGCCTTTTGGGAGGAGCCTGTTGCTATTTTGAACATGCAGGTTAGGGAGTTGAGGTCCAAGGAGATTCCATCAGTTAAGGTTCAGTAGCGGCATCGTCCTGTTGAGGAGGCTACTTGAGAGATCTAGACCGACATGCTGACCCTTTATCCTCATCTTTTTGAGTCTTCAAGTACTATCCTTTTTCTAACTTTTGCAGATGAAAGTACTTTTAGTAGTGGATATTGTAATGACCCTTCAGGTCATTTTCCATTTTCCATGCTTTTTCTGCATTTCAAGCTTTCCCTCAGCGACTATAGGTCATTTATGACTTGCCGAGACTGATGGTTTAGTGCCCGGGCCATCCGTTAGCTCGTTATGACCCCTTCCCTATTTTAGAACTTGAACTTAGAAAATCTTAGACTTTTTTCAATTTTCTTGGTAAGCGTGCTTAGAATTGGATTACGACAGTTCTATTAACTCCAGAATGGGAATTTTGGTTTGGGTTTGAGTGCTTTCGGTTTGGTTTTGTGTTGCTTTGTGGGTTTTCAAGTCAATTTGGCTGGTAGGGTTGACTTTGGTCAATATTCAAAGAAGACGGCCTCGTATGGAAATTCCATCAACGCCGTTAGCTCTGAAATGTTGACTTTGGGCTAGGGGGACCTTTGGTTCGGGTCCTGGGGCTTCCAGACTTATCTTTGGGTTTTGAGTTCTGAGTTGTTTTAGGAGTGCGAGGCCCATTTTTAGTTAAAACGATCTCAGTTGGTAGTTTCGTCAATTCCATTAAGTCCTGAATGCTGTTTCTGGTAGGGTAGCTTGGTTGGTTTGTATTCACGGGGTTCCAAATGAATCCGGAGGGTCCGTCAAAAGATTTTTGGCCTTAGTGTTATTGATGGTTGCTACATTAAGTTGCACACCATCTTGGTCTTTGCGATTGCAAGGCTTCCATCGCGTTCGCGATGGTCTAGTTTCTTGACCATCGCGTTTGCAAAGGCGGCTCTTTGCATTAGCGATGAAGCCACCTGGGACCCGGCTCAATTTTCCTCTTTGCGAACGCGGGCTGGACCATCGCGATCCTGATGGTATGGCCAGAGTTTCCTCATGAACACAGGGGGTCCTTCGCGATTGCGAAGAAGGACCCTGGAAGCTATTTAAAGCTCCAACTTCATTTTCTCCTTCACTATTTCGAACAACTCCATAGCTGAGCTCCCAAACTCAAATTTTCAGCTCCCTTGCTTAAGTATTCTTCACCCGATAAGTTGCATCGTCACCCCTCTCCTCCTTCTGTATTTATTCTCGTAATTCTCCAGCTAAAACTCCATTGTTGTTAATTATCAAGCTTGGGCATTACTTGTAGAAATCTATTTTCTTGAGGCTGCAGGTTCTTGAGTTTGTGCAACTCACCTCTGCGGCGTAGTTCTTTTGGTCGGGGCTGATTTGGGACCCGAAACGAGCTCCGTTCGTGCCTAAGCTTTGGGCATGGGTCCCTTAACCCACCGCAAGCAGAATGGTAAATTTTGTTTTCTAATTTATTGCGTGGGCCTCGAGGGTCATTTTTTTTTACCCGATTTTTGGCTCGATTTTTCGTATAGCAATATGGGTGTTGTTTTTCTCATCTTGACACCTAGATTATGTTCTTCATAGCGTGGAAGCTTTCTGAGGTGGTTTGAAAGAGGAAGGCACATGAGTTATGGTTTGTGCTTGTAGTTCGGCCCCGAGGTAGGTTACAGTTTATCTTCTAGACTGAGTTTATTTCGATTATATATATTTATGAGTTACTGGAACGTTAGGTTGGATACTAGGTAGAATTTATGCTTAAATCATGTTATCACTTTAATTGGCCATTTTTGGGTTTTTAGTCTAGAACTGTATGTTATCCTTAGCCTAGGAGCTTGCTTTATCTGTTTGACTAGTATAGAATCCTTAGTATGCTTTTAGGAAGCTTTAGAGGTAGAATAGAGATTCCCGGTTGTTTTTTGCTTTTTGCTTTCCATTTTTTTACCCGCTTTATTCTATCGTTGTGTGTAACTGTGGGCCCAAGGCCATGGCTGGATTTGGACGGAATTCCAGGTCAGTTCTCTTGGTTTGGAGGGTATTTCTGCCATGTTCTTCCTGTTGGTGTGTGTGGTGTTTCTCTGTTTATGGATATTTCCTACTCACATTTCATGACATATCATTGGTACAACATGAATGTATTTTTCAAGAATTTTTGTTTGAAATGAGGCTTTACTACGGTTGTTGTAATTTTTTGACTTAAACAAATTACTTAGGGTATTACTTTGGATTTTTGAAGGAAAATGGGGAAAATATTATTTTATGCATATATTTATAGTCTGATGTGGTATTTCGGACCCCCCGATGCATTATTCTGGGTATTTTACTTTCACATATTAATATGCATAGTCCGATGCGGTATTCCGAGCGCTCGATGCGGTATTTTGAGTTTATATTATATTGCATTGACGCATGTATCATCGTGCATCGCATCATATTTGTCTTGGCATGTGGATTGTCTCTGGATTTGGCTTGATCTTGTATGTTCTTCACCTTATTGGATTATTGATGTATGCTCGACTTTATAACTAGATTTAGGTGGATCCCTGAAATTTTTTCTACTTTCTTGTATCTCTTATTTATATATTATCTTTCTTCGCTCGATCGGCCTATGATGCCTACTGAGTACCCATTGCATTAGTAGTCATACTACAGTCTGCATCTTTTTCTTATGCAGCACCTAGTAGGAGCCACCCTTGCTGATCTTCTGTCGTTCGAGGTCTGTTGCTGTTCGGATTGCGGTGAGCTCACGACACTTTTGGAGACTTTACATGCTTTCCATCTTATACATCCTGTCTATGTTTTGTATTTTGGATAGACAACATATGTAGTATAGCTACTCCTTACTTTAGTCGCTCTTGTACTAGTGACAACAGGTCCGGGTTGGTTCTCGTGTTGTTTTGTCCATTCGATCACTTTAGGACCATCTTTTGTATATTTTGTACGTTGGTATGTATATATGCTATTGGCCCTATCTTTTCTTTATATCTTCTGTCTTTTCTTAGTCTAAATATTTTACTGTCTTCCGTAAATCATTGGGTTTTGGCTTGTCTATCGAGGGGTTATGTAGACGCCGTCATGGCTTAGTTTAGGGTTATGACTCCCAAAACCCGAACTAAAGGTCCCCCTAGCCCAAAGTCGATATTCCGGAGCTAACGAAGCTGACGGAATTTCCATCCGATTCGGTCTTCTCCGAATGTTGACCAAAGTCAACCCTACCAGCTAAACTAACTTGAAAACCCACAAAGCAACACAAAACCAAACTGAAAGCACTCAAGCCTAAACCAATGATCCCACTAGACCAAAATCCCCATTACGGAGCAAACGGAAGTGTCAGAATCCAATTCTGAGCACGTTTACCAAGAAAGTTAACCAAAGTCAAAGATTTTCTAAGTTCAATTTCTAAAACAGGGAAGTGGTCATAACGACCTAACGGATGGCCCGGGCACCAAACCGTCAGTCCCAACAAGTCATAAATGAACTCTAGCCACTGAGGGGAAGCTCGAAACACAGAAAAAGCATGGAAAACAAAAAATGACATGGAGGGTCATTACAACAAACTATAGAAATATGACTATTATTGATTAAATATATTTTTCATAATATTTTGAAATTCAGATGGTGCATTCTTTAATCTGAAGGTACATTAATATTGTAGCGTTAAAAGGTACATTAAAAGCTGTTTTATATTTATCTTTTTTGGCTATTTGTATCTGCCAAAATCCTGATTTCATATCAAATTTACTATAAATATTAGCTTTATAGGTTCTTTTAAGAAGATCTCTTTTATTGGGTATCGGGTATCTAATCCATTTTAAAACCTTATTAAGGGGCTTATAATTTATGACCAGTCTTGGGGCTCCTCTTTCCTTTTGTGTGCTGCTGTTGACATAAAATGTTGAGCAACTTCATGACTTGGAAGGTCTAATAATTTTCTTATCAAGTAAATCATTGATTTCCTTTTTACAGTATTCCATTAATTCATGGTTCATTTGGATAGGGCTTGCCTTATTGGGGATGACTCTTTCATCAAATCCCTCAATATATGGTAATTCAACAATATGTCTTTTCCTTTCCCAAAAGGCATTAGAAAAGTCCGAACAAACTTTTTGTTCGATGACATCTTGGAGGCTTTTAACTTTTTCTTCTACTTTCGGGTTTTATTAAAGTTGATTCAATCCTTTTAATTTTTATTTCATCCTTTAAATAGTTTATTTGTTGTGAAAGTAGATTTATTCTAAAGATAGTTTTATCTTTTACAAAGTCACTTTCCTCTTTTGACATACTATTTAGATTAGGAAAAATAATTTCCTTTCCTAACATAGTGGTGTGGATGCCATCTAACGTGGTAGTATATGGTTTTATTTGAGTTATACAAGGGATACCTAATATTATTTCTTCATTTATATCTTTGGTAATTACAAAATTATTAATAAAATAAATTCCATCATTGCATATGTGTGCCCTATGGAGTTTATAATTTATCTTGGGGAAAAAACATCAAAATCACCCTAAACTATACCCAAAAAGTCGAAGACACACCTAAACTATTGAAACGACCTATTACATCCTTATCTTTATATTTTGTGGAACTAATATCAACTTACCAGCGATATCACAAGCTGCATAATAGAGTGTTCTATAGTCACCTCCATGTTATTTCCATGTCACTGCCACATCAGTAAATTGTCAACAAATTTTAAAAAAATCTTTTCCATGTCATCATCTTGTTTCTTCTTGATAATCCACCACCAACCGCCACAATTCCACAACCATTACCACCGCACCACTATCATACTTACAACTTTCACCACCAAAAATCATAACTACAACTGAGTTTGCTACCTACCACCGAGTTTGTCACATTATCACTAAACCCTCTATATCACCATTGCTAATTTCACCCACTCGAACAAAAACTCACATCTTCCACCACCCAAAATCATAACAATCATCACAAACTTTTCTTACAAAACTTATCGAGTCCAATTCATCATAGCCTAATTGGAGTTCAAAATTTATTTAACTATTGATTGCAGAAGATGGAAGATGAATTATTTTATAAGACCTCCATTCTTTGTTCTTCAAAATTTTTAATAGAGAAAATTAAAAGCTTCTAGATTTTGAAGGGATAAGAACAAGAAGAGGGGTTGAATGAGTATGAAAAGGGACAACCAGTCATCTCCATTTTTGGCTAAAAGAATGGTGAAAAGGGGGGTAGGGGGTAGGGGTGGAGGGGATGAGAAGAGAGAGGGGAGAGGAAGAAGACTCCAGATCTGGAGTAGTTGCCAGTTGGGGGTGGGGAAAGACATTTCTTTTTTTTTTTTTAAATTTTATTATTATTTTGGCCTTTAATTTTTATTTCACTCGCTCTCTTTTTATTTTTGTTTATTTATTTGCCACATCAGCTGGTAGGGTGGTATTAGTTCAACAAAAAAATAAAGATAAGGGTGTAATAGGTCGCTTCAATAGTTTAGGTGTGTCTTCGACTTTTCGGGTATAGTTTAAGGTGATTTTGATGTCTTTTCCCTTTATCTTTAGTCTTTCTCCTGTTGAAGAGAATAATCAGGTAGTACTTTTTTTGAGGTATTTAGTAGAAATTATTCCTTCATTTATGCAGTTTTGATCTACACCTGTATCTAATAATGCATTTTATGGATAGTATAATTTTTATTTATGACTAATGTAATAGGTATGTGGTAACTTTGGGCTTTAACTATTGCAATTGTTTTAATTCCTGATTTGGTTTCTAGAGTTCTTTCTCTAGGATCGTATGACGCTAGTTCTTGCTCAGGTATTAAATCTTTTATAACTTTATTGGGAAGTGATTCTGTTTCTAGTTTGTCAAGTCTTTGTTTAACCTCCCTAACTTCTCTTTTTATGTGAAATAATTCAGTCTGAACATCTTGTAATGTTGTGTCAGATCTTTGTTCTTTAAATTTATTTAATACATTTTTCATATTAAAGGGTTCAATAGTTTTTTTTCTAGTTGTTGATTAAGAACTATATTTTTTAATTCTATAAAATATTTTCTTTTAAGATCATGATCATCAATATGGTAAATCATCTCAAGGAAAATCTCCTTGTTACTATTAGTAATGACATTTATAAAGCCACTATCACGAGTGCAAATTGCACCGCTGCATCCACTGTGATTACTTGACTCACTGCTGTCAGAAGTATATGCCATATTAAGTTGATCTTCATCACTAAAGCTCTCCTCAGAGGAAGAACTATTTTCATTTTCCTCAAGGATAGAATATAATTTATTCTTGACTTCTTATTCAAGTTCTAACATATTTATTTTATCTTTTCTTTTATTAGGTACTCGGCAATATATGGCTCGGTGACCAAACTTTCAACAGTTCCAATATTTAATAGTATTATTTTTATAAGATTTAGTGCCACCTTTAGTGGTCTTATGTTTCTTAAATCTTCTTTTGTAATAATTGGGTTTTTCAGGCCAATTCTTATAATATTTATGTCTTCTTTTGATTTTCTTGGATGCTTCTTTTGAAGGGGCTGATAATTTAACATATCCGAAGTCCTGACAAAAACTCCCTAGCATGCTTCATGATATTTTACTATCCCTTTTTAGTTGATTTTTTAGTTTCATGTATGTATATAATTCAAGTCCAGTGACGTTTATAAAACATATAAGGTCATCATAAGTTAATTGAATATAAGGGATTTTACCCTCGAACCTATCTTTTAATTTTATCCTAACTTTTTCAACAAATAATGCCGGTAAACCACTTATAAATTTTTCTTTCCAATAATCATGATTACAGTCTTCTCTAACCATGACTTTGTTAGGGACGACATCTTTGTACCATCTAAAATCATCTAATTTTTGACAGGATAGGTTTGATAATATCTCTAGGCTTCTATCTCGGAAAAGTTGGGGTTCTCCTATACAATGTTTAGCTATGTTATAAATTAAAGTAGCGGTGGTGTCTTCTGATATTTGATTTTCAGAAGTTTTCCCTGTAGGTTCAGTCTTAATAACTTGAGTAATAGTAGTAGCATTTAATACACTTTGTTTATTATCTTCGATGAGGTAGTTGTCCCACCAATCTTTTAATGCCCCCGTAAATCCTGCTACAATTAATTTCGCAGCTTGTTTATCCGTAATGTTTTTCATTCTATATGTCGTAATGGCCATTTCAATTTCATGCAGTTTATTGTATATTTGATGTTCTGCGAGTCCATCAATATTCCATTCGGCAATTTAACTTCCAGAATGTGAAGTATGAGATAGAAATTCATTTTCTTCATACTGCATATCCGAAAAATAAGGTTTCTTATAATAGTTCATTTTATTAGAATATCTAGAACTTAACTTGTTGATATCATTATCAGTTTTTTTAGATATGGTTCTTATGACCTTATCATCTTCAAATTTTAACTCGGCTTTTAATCGTCCGTTAATCTTTTCTATAAGATCATCTGGGATTTCAATTTTTTCCTGAAATTTTGGGAACTTATCTTTTGAAAATTCTGGTAACTTAAATATTGGGTGAGTTTCTAACTTCTTATCCTTATCACTATAAGAACTTGGTTTATCTTTAAAGGTTGGTTTATTATCAGCCTTAAAGATTTGATTGGAGACCACTTATAGTAGTTGATTTGTATAATTATTTTGTTGAATTATTTGATTTATATGTTTATTTGTAGAGTCACCTTTAGCATCTAATATATCGAGCTTAAAGGATGTAGCAGTAAAAACTCTACCATCTATGGGCAAAGTAATTTCTTCTAAAGGGGAGATTATAGATTCAACCACCCTAGTTTTAGTATGCCATTTATTGACAATCATATTTAATGATTCTTTTTTATCGTCTAATTTTCCAGTATACTCAAACCATTTAAAAAAATTGATATTACATTTTATTCTTTTCATATCGATGTCCCAATTTTTTCTAAAGGATATCCTTTCCTTTAACGAATATTATTGGACATAGCATTCTCTGGATCAGTCCAGAGTTTGTCTAAATATTAAAAGTTAGGTTCAAATTCTTCATTTGACCTGATCATGCACAAAGAGTCTCTTACTCCTAGCATTTCACTAGCAGTGGGACTTATTGGTTTTTTGGTAATTCTAGGTTCGTATTCTACTTTCGAAATTATTTCTGAAAAATCTACTCCTTTTAATTTTTTCTCTATATCTTCAAGAGTTACTTCCTTCTCTTCTTGAGTTGTCAAAAATGAGGATCTTGGAAAAGACATTCTTTTACTAGAAGTAGCATAACTAAAAGATTGGGATCTTAGAAATTTTAAATCTATAGACCCATCCGAAAATTGAACTACCTGCTCAATGCTTGAATTTTCCTCTTCATATCTTGCTCCGTTATAGAGTCAAAGTGACAATTATCTTTTTATTTGTACGTCATCCCATTTTATCATTTTTGGGACAAATGTTTTATTTTCACGACCCGATTTCTCGGTCATGATGGCACCTACAACCCCCTAGTAGGAAAATCAATCCCAGTATCCCTGAATGGTTAGTAATGGGATACTATCTAGAAAACAAAGCAGAAGAACAGTTTAATAAGCGGAAGCAAGGGGACAAGATTAAGAAAATAGATAACTGGAGTAATATATACAATGCGGAAGCTAAATCAAACCCAAACCCTGGTATCATAGCATATAAGAGCCGGATCTACATAAGGAGTACAAGGGCCCAAAAGAATATATACAAAGCTGTCTCCGAGTAGAAATAAAGTACACAATCAAAAGATAAGCTTCGATCGCCAAGAGCTCACCCTCAATCCAGAATATCACCAAAAGCCGCTCCTCGCACGAGCCTTCATGAGCTAACGGCGATGGCCCACACGAGGATTTGTACCAGAAAATGCAGAGTGTAGTATGAGGACCAAATGCGAAGCATAAGGTACCCAGTAGGTATCATAGGCTGACTGGGCATATATAAGATAAAAGCTTAGTAACAGAAATAATAGAAGTAAGTAGTCATGGAAAACAGCAAAAAAGTATACAGGAACTAGCCTCGAGGGAAGAGAATAGAAACAACATATAAGGCTAGCAAGTAGAATATATACACAACAGGCACAGGTGAAAATAAGAAGTAACGCACCTGGGATCTTTGCAATAACAATATATACATAATAAGTTTTAGAAATGGATGGTATACTGGTAACCTCAAGTACAAGGAAAGGAAGAGGAGTGTAAAGATAGGCATGCTCGGAAACAGGAATCAATAACCCAACTAATTATACCAATCTCAAATCCAACAAGTAACAACTTAGCCGTCTATAATCTTATTAGCATAACTGTATCAGGGGATAACACTCAATAAAGTAACAAGAGGCTACCTACAGTCCCCCGGCCGCCCATACAACTGGAGCGTACACTCAACAAACAGCAAACAAGGGTGGAACCTCAAACACTGAATGATATGATGCATAAAAACCTCAGGGTGGAATAGAAACTCTGTATCTACCCCCTCTGGTGCCGATCGGGCCCAACAGGTAGGTTCCATGGAAGGACACTGCCCCTATACCTCTACTCTGCCGTATACCCCCCTCCGGCACATGCAACCCAAAGCCCCATGCCCAGAATGGCAAGGTCCATGGAAGTCCCAGACCCTATACTAAAACTCAGTATCAAAACATGTCATCCAAAAGCAAGTCCGGCTTCAAGATAGAGACCCAGTCTCGAATATGCATGACCAGACCCTGTACAGGACTAAAGTAGTGGGAAAAATGTCTCAAAAACCCCTCCAAGGGTTTTTGGGCATAACCGGGTCAAAATAGTAGAAGTTCATCTCAGGTGCTCGGCCCGACCGAGGCTAAATATTATCCCAATTTATTAAGAAACTCAACTAGCACCCCAGCCCTGCCGAGTCTAGCGTTAATAGTAAAACTGGTGATATAAATAATAATTTAACCTTCTTTTACCCCAAAAAGATCCACAAGTTAAGTCAAACTATTTCCAATTCATTTCCATCGAAAATGGGCCCCCGGGGCCATAGAAAGTTTAGAAAACAATTTCAGTAGGATCGAAGACAAAATCGTAGTAAAACGTGGATAAATCCTCTTTATATGCATGGAAATGAATGATCAAAGCAAATAGCCGCCCAATAACTCACTATCAACTTATCGTCCCTGCACAGGCTTCAATCGCTCTACAACACATATAGCCAGCATAATATGACAATCACGATTCTTGGGACTCACGGGCATCCCCGAATAACCCACCGTCTATGTTCCATAGTCAAAACAAGGCCACACAGGACCATAATGGTGATAACATCAACTACTAAGAATACTACATACAACGGAGAAAAGAAACGGGGGCGAATCATGGAAAAGCAAACAGGGTCTGTGGTGCCAACCTAATAACCCAACCCAAGGATGCCAGCTAGTAAAATTTTATCCGATATATGCTGAGTTTAGGGAGTTCAGACCGTAACCTACCTGTCGTCCGACGACAAGCTGCCCGAACAACACATCCAAGTCCGAATCACTCCAAGAGATCCCGAATGATAATCAAACTATCAAAAACATAAATAATATATTAAAATGAGTCCAACGATACCCATATCATTACAATTGTAGTCGGGTTGAAATTCGGGTCAAAAGAGGGCCCGCGAGGCCCACATCCTGAAACCAAAAACGAAAAGGAGCACGATGATCAACACCCTCCAAGGTGTGCATGCTCAGATTTTTGAGAGAATTTAGCCAAGAAATTGGCCCAAACCAGCCAACCAACTAAGAGGAACAATGAAGAACCAAATGAGAGAATTTGACAGATTTAAGCCGGTAAAACTTACCAATTATGATGGAGGGACGATCACAAGCAAGAATTATGTAGCCCGACACCAAAAATTGATCAGAAACTGAGTTTTGGCGAGTTTGGAGTTGTCAACAATGGAGAAAAGGGATTTTAAATGAAAGAGATGAAGTATGGAAGCTTATATACTTCCAAGGGGTCCTCCATCAAGATTGCGAATGGACTCCTCGCGGTCACGAGGACCACACTGGCTAGACCATCGTGATCGTGAAGGCTATCCACGCGGCCGCAAAGAATTAAAGGGAAAGGACTTCATCGTGGTCACGACAAGGAGTCTCGTGATCGCGATCATGGCCTGAGGCCTGCACCTGCAACAACCAAAAAATCTGCAGCTTTCCCAAAACTCGATGGGGCATTCTGGGCACAATCGGAAATCGATATTCAAAAACAAATAATGCTAACAGAGTGGAAATGACATTTTGGACTCAATGGAATCAATGAAACTTCCAAACGAGGTCATTTCGGAGAAATGTTGACCCAAGTCAACACTAACAAAAAGGAACCCAAAGGCTCGAAATGAGTCCGGCTCACCCAAAACCTGAACAAACCACTTTTCTAACCCAAACTCATCATTCCGGGGCTAATGGAATCGTCAGATTTTTAATCTAATACTTCGATCATCCAAAGCCACCCAAAGTTACACTTTTAACTCCAAATGGCCTGAAAATAGAGAAAACAACACAAAAACCACACTGGAAGTTCTCAAACCTCGAGTGAAGGTCCAACTCGACCAAACTCGATGCTACGAAGCAAACAGAACTGTTAGAATTCAATTTCGAGTACATTAGCTAAGAATGTTGACTAAACTCAACGATATTCTAAGTTAAAGCTCTAAAACAGGAAAAGGGCAACAAAACCAAACGAATGACCAGGGCACCAAACTACCAGTCCGAGTAAGCCATAAATGAGTTATGGACGCTACAGAAAAGATCTAATAGTACAATGAGTGCGTAAACATGAAGTTGACCAGAAGGGTCACCAAAACATCCACTACTAAAAATACTTTCGTCCTCGAATGTCAAGAAGAAGGGAGTACCTGAAGGCTCAAACAACTGCGGATACTAAGCATGCAACTCACTCTCAGTCTCAAAAGTATACTTCTTGACCGGATGATTCCGCCACTAAAATTTCACAATCGGAATCTCCCTAGATCTCAATCTCCTGATATCTCTGGCCAGAATAGCTATCGGCTCCTCAATAAATGACAAACTCTCATCTAACCGAACCAAATCCCAATGCAACACATGACACTCATTTGGCACATACCAGTGCAACATCGAGACATGAAAAACTAGGTGAACAACTAAAAACATCGGAGGCAAAGCTAACATGTAGGCAACACTACCAACCCTCTATAGAATCTCAAATGGCACAATAAACTTGGGCTAAGCTTGCCTCGCCGACCAAATCTCCTCATGCCCTTCACGAGTGATACTTGAAGGAAAACCAAGTCACCAACACTTAACTCTAAGGCATGAAGTCAACGATCAACGTAGCTCTTTTGCCTACTTTGGACTGCTCTAAGTCTGTCATGAATCAAATAGACTCAATCCAAGGAATCTCTAAGCAAATCTGTACTCTGCGATCTGGAATCCAAACCATTCAACCATCCAATTGGCGATCTGCAACGCCTACCATACAAGACCTCGATAGGTGCCATGCCAATTCTTGAATGGAAACTATTATTATATGCAAACTCGGCCAAAGGCACAAACTGATCCCATGAACCTCCAAAGTCAAGAACACAAGCTCGAAGCATGTACTCCAGGACCTGAATAGACCTCTTGGACTTGCCATCTGTCTGATGGTGGAAAGCAGTACTAAGTTGAACCTCTGTACCCGAATCTCTCTGTATAGATCTCCAAAACTGAGATGTGAACTGCGTGTCATGGTCTGAAAAGATAGAAGCTGGGACCCCGTGCAATTGAACAACCTCATGAATGTAAATCTGAACTAACCTCTCAGTACCATAGGAAGTCTGAACAGGCAAGAAGTGGGCTGACTTAGTCAGCCAATCCATAATTACCCAAATAGAATCAAAACCCCGAGAAGTACGAGGCAAACCGGCAACAAAGTCCATAGTAATACCTTGCCATTTCAACTCAGGAATGGGAAATCACTGCATCAAGCCACCCGGTCTCATGTGCTCGAACTTCACCTGCTGACAGTTCAAGCACCGAGATACAAACTATGCTACATCGCACTTCATACCACACCACCAGTAAGTTGCCTCAAATCTCTATACCTCTTCCCCGTGCCAAGATGAATGGAGTATCTGGAACAATGTTCCTCACGGAGTATCAACTGAATCAAATCACCAACCCTCAGAATAAAAAGTCGGCTGAAAACCTCAGAATACCATCAGAACATAAAGTAGCATGACTGGCCTCACCCTGAACTACCTCATCACAAAGGTCTCACAAACCCTGATCCTCAAACTGTCAGCTCTGAATATGATCAACTAGAGTAGAACGGACCTAAACACTGGTAAGAAATCTGCTAAGATCCGACAAGTCAAGCCCAACTAGGCGGTTAGCCAAGGACTGGATGTCCAAGGCCAATGATCACTCAGAAACTGCAGGTGAAGCTAGGCTTCCATACTCACCATCTTCTGACTCAAGGAATCCGCTACCACGTTTTCCTTTCTCGGATGGTATAGAATAGTGAAATCGTAATTGTTTAGTAGTTCAATCCATCTTCTCTGCCTCGAGTTCAGCTCCCACTGACTAATAATGTACTAAAGACTATGGTGATTGGTGAATATCTCAAGCTGGACTCCATATAAGTAGTGCCTCCAGATCTTGAGCGCGAAAACTACCGCCGCCAACTCCAAGTCATGAGTGGGGTAGTTGCACTAGTGAACCTTCAGCTGTGTCGATGCATATGCTATCACTCGACCCTGCTGCATCAACACACAACCAAGAACGACCCCTGAAGTATCACAATACAAGGAGAAACTCTGACCCTCAACCGACAAAGTCAAAACTATACTTGAAGTCAGTAAGGCCTTAAGCCTCTGGAAGCTATCCTCGCATTGGTCCGACCACTGAAATGGAACATCCTTCCTAGTCAGCATAGACAAAGGTGCTGCTATGGAAGAAAATCGCTCAATGAACCGTCTGTATTATTCGGCTAAACCAATAAAGCTGCAAACCTCGGTAGGAGTAGTAGGTCTAGGCCAATCACGAACTATAGAAATCTTACCTGGATCTTCCCTAATGCCATCCTTAGACACCACGTGTCCTAGGAATGCAACTGACTCAAGCAAAAACTCACGCTTTGTGCACTTGGCATAAAGCCAATGATCTCTCAAAGTTTGAACCACAATCCTCAGGTGCTGCTCATGCTCTCCCCTACTCCTCGAGGATAACAAAATGTCATCAATGAAGACTATCATGAACATATCTAAGTACGGGCTAAGAACCCTATGCATCAAATCCATAAAGGCTGCGGGGGAATTAGTCAACCCAAAAGACATCACCAGGAACTCATAGCGGCCATAACATGTCCTGAATGCTGTCTTACGGATGTCCTCCACCCTAACCCTAAACCGATGGTAGACGGACCTTAAATCAATCTACGAAAACATGGAGGAACCCTAGAGTTGATCAAAAAAGTCATCAATCCTCGGCATTGGGTAGTTACTCTTCACTGTCACCTTATTCAAATGCCAATAGTCAATACATATTCGCATCGTCCTATTCTTTTTCATCACGAAGAGGATAGGAGAACCCCAAGGGGACACACTCGGTCTAATGAACCCCTTAGCTAAAAAATCCTGGAGTTGCTCTTTAAGCTCTCTCAAATCAGAAGGATCCATATGGTAGGGAGGAATAGAAATGGGCCTGGTGCCCGGTTCTAACTCAATGGAAAAATCAACATCTCTCTCAGGTGGAAGGCCTGGTAGGTCTGTAGGAAACACATCTAGGAGGTCTCTAACCACAGGAACAGACTCAGGAGATGAAGGGTCAACACTAGCATCTCAGACATATGCTAGATAAGGTAAACACCCATGGGAAATTAATTTTCTAGCTTGAAGACGAGATATGATCCCAGATGGTGCATGGCTAACAAAACCCTGCCACACAATTGGGGATACACCAGGCACGACTATGGTAACAGTCTTTGCATAACAATTTAAAACCCCATGGTGAGGGGATAACCTTTCCATGCCCAGTATCACATCAAAATCTAACATGTCAAGGATCATCAAATCACCCCAAGTCTCCAAATCACAAACAGATATCATGAAAGATCTCACAATCTGATCCACTACTAAATAATCTACTACTGGGGTCAAAACAGAAACAGGAACAGATAATGGCTCACTAGCCAACCCAAAACAAGGAATAAAGTAGGCGTATACATATGAAGAAGTGGATCCAGGATCAAATAAAGCCATAGCATACTGATGGCATCCAAAAATCATACATGTCATCACAACATCCAAGGCCTCTGCCTCCGGTCTCCTAGGTACCACATAGAATGGATGACGACCTCCACTTTCTCTGCCACGCAGAGCACCACCTATGCCCTAACCACCACCCCCTCTAGCCAGAGGCTGAATTGCTTGTAAAGGCTCAGCCGGATGAACTGTACCCTGCTAGAGGCAATCTCTAGCAAAATGACCAATCACACCACAAGTAAAACAAGCCCCTGATGACCTACTCGGTCGGGATGAACCAACATAACCCATATGGCCACCACGGCCTGATGCCCCATAACTTATACCCTTCGAAGACTGACCACTATAGCCCTGATGGCTGCGCTGACCCTCCTAGAATTGGGTACTACCAGAAGTCTAAAGTGAAGCCTGAACTAGTCGACTGGACTGACCCTGGGGCCGCTGTGGCTGATAACCCCGGCCCCACTAGCCTGAACCTCTACCACTATGTCGAGAACCACTGTAGCTACCCTGATGTCAAGGCCTTTTATCTCTAGCCCCCTGATCATGTCATTGTAAGTCCTCCACAGTACATGCATAGTCTGTGATAGCCTGAAATGACCGACCACTGGAAACCAATATCTAAGCTGGCTGCCTAATCTCTGGCCTCAAACCCTATACAAATCAGTGAATCCTATCTGCCTCTGTAAGAATGATCATAGCTCCAAATGGTGCTAGCTGATGAAAATGGGTCTCATACTCCAAGACAGTCATAAAATACTGCATAAGCCGAGTAAACTACTCCCTACAATGCTCAAGATCACTCTGAGGGAGGAACTTGTCTATAAAGACCTCATAGAACTCAAGACCAGGTCAAATAAGGTGATGTAGAAGATCTGTAAGCAACCTGTGCCCTCCACCATAGCTTCGCTGGACCCTCCAGCTGATAGGTGGTATAACCAACTCTGTGAGTCTCCAACAAACCCAGATGGTGCAACATCTCCTCACACGTAGTAATAAAATCATCCTAGTCCTAACCTGACGTACCTGCAAATATCAGTGGTGCCAATCTCAAGAACCTACCCAACACCTGCAGCTCCCCATCTATCATAGCTGGGTGAGGAGCAAGAGGCTGTGGAACTTAAGGGATTGGAACAACCTCGACATGGGGAGCCACAGTAGCAGGTTGCACTCTGGAACTCTAAACACCTAGGGGTGCCCGCTGAGCAGGTGTCCATGCTACCTCTGAAGGTCTCTATGAAATCATGCCCAACAGATGAACAAGTAAACCCCTAATATCTGAAGACTGATCTAGGGCTAAAGCTGGAACATAAACTGATGCGAACTGGTACTAGAGCTGGTGGTACCTGGGCTTCCCCCGGGTCCACATGCTGCTGCTCTGGAGTGAATTTTGGGTCGTAGTCATACTTTGGCTCTACTTCAACTCTAGCAACTCTAGCAGGTGATGCTGCTCTGGGGCATCCACGACCCCTATCTCTACCTTTGCGACCACCCCTACTCCTAGCTGGAGTCGGAGGTGTAGGGGAAGGAGGCTCTCCTCTGCCAGATGCTGAAGATCTCGTACGAACCATCTGCGAAAGAGTGACCCAAAGTAAGTGAGATTTCCAGAAAGATTCAAGGATACTACGCACGAGATAGAAATAAGAAAAGTCCAATTTTTCCTAAGATGTCACTATAGCATCTCAAAGATTGCGTACGGATGTCTCTGCCATGATCGACCAGAATCTACTAGACATTGTCTCCTATACCGATGACACCGGTGAACCTAGAGCTCTGATACCAAGCTGTCATGACCCAATTTTTGGTCATGATGGCACCTGCAACCCCCTAGTAGGTGAACCAATCCCCGTAGCCCAAAACGGTCAGTAATGGGCTACTATCTAGCAAATGAAGTAGAAGAACAGTTTAATAAGCGGAAGCAAAGGGACAAGATGAAGAAAAGAGATAACAGGAGTAATATATACAATTCAGAAGCTAAACCAAACCCAAAACCTGGTATCATAGCGTATAAGAGCCGGATCTACATAAGGAGTACCAGGGTCCAAAACAATATATACAAAGATGTCTCCAAGTAGAAATAAAGTACATAATCAAAAGATAACTAAAAGCTAATCTTCGGTCACCAAGAGCTCACCCTCAGTCCAGAATATCATCAAAATCAGCTCCTTGCACGATCCTCCACGAGCTAACGATGATGGCCCACACTAAGATTTGCACCAGAAGATACAGAGTGTAGTATGAGCAAAAAGTGTGAAGCATAAGGTACCCAGTAGGTATCACAGGTTGATTGGGCACATATAAGATAAAAGCGTATTAACAGACAGAATATAATCAAGTAGTCATGGAAAATAATGAAAAGGTACACAGGAACTAGCCCATAGAGAAAACAACAGAAACAACATACAAGGCTAGCACGAAGAATATATACATAATAGGCATAGGTGAAAATAAGAAGTAACGCACCTGGGATCCTTGCAATAACAATATATACATAATAAGTTTTATAAATGGACGGTATACTGGTAACCTCAAGTACAAGGAAAGGAAGAGGAGAGTAAAGATAGGCATGCTCAGAAATAGGAATCAATAACCCAACTAATCATTTCAATCTCAAATCCAACAAGTAATAACTTAGCCGTCTATAATCTTATAAGCATAACTGTAACAGGGTATAACACGTGATAAAGTAACAAAAGGCTACCTACAGTAACCCGATCGCCCATACAACCGAGGAACGCAAACAAGTGAAAATAAACCCTCCAGCCGCATATACAACCGGAGCGTACACTCAACAAACAACAAACAAGGGTAGAACCTCAAACACTGAATAATATGATGCATGATAACCTCAAGGTGGAATAGAAACTCTGTATGTACCCCCTCTAGTGACGATCAGGCCCAGCAGGTAGGTTCCATGGAAGGACACTGCCAATATATCTTTACTTTGCTGTATACCCCCCTTCCCCTCTAGCACACGAAGCCCAAAGCCCCAATCCCAGAATGGAAAGGTCCATGGAGGTCTCGGACCCCATACTAAAACTCAGTATCAAAACATGTCATTCTGAAGCAAGTCCGGGTTCAAGATAAAGACCCGGTCTCAAATATGCATGCCCAGAACTTGTTCTGGACTAAAGTAGTAGCAAAAGTGTCTCAAAAACCCATCCAAGGGTGCCCGGGCATAACCGGGTCTAAACAATAGAAAGTCATCTCAGGTGCTAGGTTTGACCGAGGCTAAAAATCATCCATATTTAGTAAGAAACTCAACTAGCACCCTGGTCCTGCCGAGTCTAGCGTTAATAGTAAAACTGGTGATAGAAATCATAATTTAACCTTCTTTTACTAGAATAATATCCACAAGTTAAGTCAAACCATTTCCAATTTATTTCAATCAAAAACGGGTCCCCGGGGATATGCAAACTTTCTAAAACAATTCCAGTAGGCCCAAAGAAATAACTGTAGTAAAATGTAAATAAATCCTCATTATATGCATGGAAATGAATGATCAACACATATAGCCGCCCAGCAGCTCACAATCAACTTATCAGCCCTGCACAGACTCCAATCGCTCTACAACACAGATGGGCAGCGTAATATCACAATAATGACACCCCCGAATAACACACTGTCTAGGTTCTAGAGTCAAAACATGGCCACACAGGATGATAAGGGTAATAACATCAACTACTAAGTATACTACATACAACAGAGAAAACAAACGGTGGCGAATCATGGAAAAGCGGTCAGGGTCTGTGGTAGAAACCTAATAACCCAACCCAAGGATGCCAGCTAGTACAATTTTATCCGATATATGCTATGTTTAGGGAGTTTAGACCGTAACCTACCTGTGTGATGACCCAATTTCTCAGGTCATGATGGCACCTACAACCCCCCGGTAGGCGAACCAATCCCCGTAGCCTGAAACAATTAGTAATGGGCTACTACCTAACCAATACGCACAATGATCAGAAATAAGTGGAAGCAGAAAGTAAAGAGAGGACAAGCGGAAGCAATAACTCAAAATATATACATAAAGAAACTACACCAACCCCAAGACTTGGTATTGACAGTACAAAAGCTTCTAATAGAGTACAAGTGCTAGAAGTAACAAAAGATAAGTACAACTGTCTCTGAATATACAAAAGTAACAATACAAAAGATGAGATATAGTCAGGCCCCGATCAACAGGCACTTACCCTAGTGTCAAAAATCCCCAAAAACTACACGAGTCTCTAACGCGACCAATAGTGAAAGCTCAACTAATAACTCCACCAAAAAGATGCAGAAGTGTAGTATGAGTACAAAGACAACGGGTACTCCGTAGGCATCATAGGCCGACCGAGTGTAGAGAGATAATATATAAGTAATACATTACAGGAAAGTTAGCAAAAATACAGGGATCCACCTAAATCTTAGTTATAAAACCAAAAAGGGAACAAATCAAACTAATAAGAAGGAACAAATAACAAAATCAATCCAGAAAACCAACAATTCAAATGCACTCAAACCAATGCAATGCGATGGTGTATGATGTGATATATGATTGCATGATGATATAAGCCCAGAAATACCTCATCGGACTACGCATATATATATGAATATTATAAGCCCGGAAATACCTCATCAGACTATGCATATGTTCATAAAAAGTATAAACCTAGAAATACCTCATCGGACTATGCATATATACATAAGTAGTATAAGCCTAGAAATACCTCATCGGACTATGCATAAAAGAATAGGCACATACGAGTGCATAATAGAATTAGCCAGGAAATACCTCATCGGACTATATATATAAAAATAGGCACATAAGAGTGCATAATAGTATTAGCCCTTAAATACCTCATCGGACTATGTATATAAAAAATAGGTATAGTGGAGAAAAGATCCAGGAATACCCCTCGGACTAGCATGAAAGTAGTGTTATACCTTTTTGTTCCAAAACCAGTGTTAAAAACCCAGTAAAACTCCTTTAAAATTTGAAATCCGTGAATATCACAAAATCCTCAAGTTTCAAACCAAAAGCCTCAAAAACCTTTCCTTTCTGTGCCACAGGTGTATGAATGCAATTTTAATATGCAATGTCCCAAAATCACAGAATATATCACATCATAAGAAAACTTACCTGGGACTCCGTCTAAATCCAAGTTATGGCCTCGGGCCCATAATTTAGACACAACTAGTAAAAGTAAGTAATAACAAAAAAGATAACCATGAAAACAACTATAGGCATCTACTCTGCCCCTAAAACCTCCTAAAAGCATGCTAAGGGTCTTAGACTAGTCACACAGAAGAAATAAGCTCCTAGGCTAAGGATAACATGAAGTCCTAGTGCTAAAAATCCAAAATGGCCAATTAAGATGATATACAGGATTCAAGCCTAAAGTATATCTAAAATCCAACCTAGCATTCCAGTAACATACATATATACATTATCTAACTAACTCAATATAAAAAGGGTAAACCGTAACCTACCTCGGGGCCAAACTGCAAGCACAAACCATCACTCGTGTTCCTTCCCCTTTCGAACAGCCTCAGAAAGATGACACGCTATCAAGAATATAAACTAGGTAATAAGACGAGAATAATGACACCTATATTGCTATACAAAAAATCGGGCTAAAAAATCAGGTCGGAAAAATGACCCTCGAGGCTCCCGCAATGAAATAGAAAACAAAAATCACCATCATGCTCGCAGTGGGTGAAGGAACCCATGCCCAAAGTTTGAGCACGAACAGAGTACGTTTTAGGGCTCAAAATAGCCCCGAAGTGCTACAAATCCACGGGATTTGAAATGGAAAGCTCAGAAATTTAGAGGCGGGGACCTACCTCAACAAGAGAAACAAGCTACAGAGCTGAGTTGGAAAAATTCAGGAGCACGCAGTCCCCAAACAATCAGATTTCACAAGAAATTCTAAGGATTTAACAACAAGAGAATTTAGCAGGAGAATCACGTTAATTTACACGGAAAAGGGAGAGGGGTGACGAGAGGACTTACCGGGTGATTGGTACTGAGCAAGGGAGCTGAAAAATTGGGAGCTTGGAGCTTAATCAATGGAGTTTTACGGACAAATGAAGGAGAAAATGAAGTTGGGACTTAATATAACTGCTAGGGGTCCTTCATCGTGATTGCGAAAGGACCCCCGCATTCGCAGAGAACAGCCGGCCCAACCATCGCGTTCGCAATGGTCCAGGCCGCGTTCGTGAAGAGAAAGCCGAGTCGGGTCCCAGTTGGCTACATCGTGAATGCAGAGGAACCCTTCGCGAATGCGATGGTCAAGAAACTAGATCATCATGAATGCGATGGGTCCTCGCGATCGCGAAGGGCAAAGTTGTCTGCAACTTAATACAGCATCCAGCAAAAACACCAAGTCCAAAAATCATCCGATGGACCCTCGGGATTCATCCGGAACCCCGTGAACACAAACCAACTATGCTACACCACCAAAAATGGCATTACAGACTCAATAGAATCGACGAAACTCCCAACAGAGATCGTTTTAATGAAAAGTGGGCCCCACGCCCAAAACCAACCCAAAAATTAAAACCCAAAAATGAGCCCGGAAGCCTCGGGATCCAAACAAAAGTCCCCCTATCCCAAAGTCAACATACCAGAGCTAACGACACTGACGGAATTCCCATTCAAGACTGTCTTCTCAGAATGTTGACCAAAGTCAACCAAACAAGCCCAACTGGCTTGAAAACACAGAATGAGAGAGAATTCTGAGGTGAAAAGCTCCCAGATCACGACCAAAGGCCCCTTTGATCCAAAGTCCACACTCCAGAGCTAACGAAACTGTCAAAATTTAATTCCGAGCACATTCACCCAGAATGTTGACTGAAGTCAACAATTTCCAAAAGCCTAAAGCTCTAAACAATGAACGGTGAAAATGATCAAACAAATGGCCCGGGCACCGAACTACCGTTCCCAGCAAGCCTTAAATGACTTTGGGCCTCTACAGGCAAGCTCTAAGGGTACAAGAAGGGTAAACACAAGCAAATGATCAGAAGGGTCATTACATCATCCACTACTAAAATGACTTTTATCCCCGAAAGTCAGGAAAGAAGGATAAACTAAAGATTACAAGAACAGAGGATAGAAAGCCCGCACTACTCTCTTGGACACCCTGGGTAGACTCCTCGACCGGATGACACCCAACAGAAAAGAATCAAAGAAAGCAACCAAGCCTAAACTTATTACTAGCCAAGCTAGATTCCAAGCTTAAACTTCAAAACTCCAAAAATCTGTCAACCCAAACTGAACCTCGATATTCTTAACCAGAAAGCATCAACATAACACCAACTAAGGCGATCAATACACAAAACTTGAACCTTCAAAAATACAACCAAATTTACCAAAAGAGCCATCAACCCCAGACTCCAACTCATGAACCCGTAGCATATCACCAATGATTGGAGTTACCTAGCCCGGAAGGACACTAACCAACGAACAAGCACTTTTTCTAACATGAAACTCAATAACAGAACCCCACTGAACAACCCATCTGAATTCGACTGGAAATTCACACACCAAAGTTCTGAAAGGCACATATGAATACCCTGTGTTGATGGATAAACATCCAACCTATAGAACGAACCCAACTGTTGCACCATGCCGAGTCTGAGTCAACTGGAAGAGAATGAACTAGGGCACCTGGCCCAACAGACCAAAACCCAAAACCAAGGCTCTACAAGGAGTGTGGCAAGCCTACCACGAAGCTCGAAATCACCAGTTAAGCTCCAAACTCTGAGAATACCGCGGTAACTTTGAATACTCAAACACCATTCTTATTTGAAGTCATCTTACCAAGCTCATCTTGGGAATAAGTCCCCCACGCCATGAATATCAAGTCAAAACACCCCGAGGGCAAAGGAAAAGGTGCCTGGGATTCAAAGTTGCCATCTGTAACACCCTAAAAATCCTAAACTAATACCCGAACCTTTTTCGATGAGTGTAATGATCATTTTCCTAGTGTGGTGAGTGCTTTGGATGCGAATCATGTTCATAAGAAACTCCTATTATCAAGTTATGTCACAAGCACCTCACCAAAGTAAGTTTTCATGTAAGTCTAAACTAGAGTCAACTTCAATTGATCATTCCTACCAAAATATAAAGAGTTAGGTGGCCTAGTACCCACCAAATTAAAGGTTTTTGAGTCTTCTTTCCAAATCCACTGACCGCAGATTAATCCAAGTCCGGAGTAAAATGTTATGGGCAGTTTACTGCAGTGTTGTTAGTGATGACGGATCAGATGACGAACCATCGTGTTGAACGATGGGTCCGTACTTTGAACCTTGATTGCTGAACTGAAAACTGAAACTTTCATTTTTAAAACCACTGGTTGGTTGATGGCCCATATATAAAAACCACGATCTATAGATGGACCCGTGGTTTGTCAAAAATCAGTTTTTTTCCCCCAATTCCACGAGTGAGTCTATGACCCGTCATTCATTCTACGGGTCTGTCATGTTGACCCATAGAAATGAATCTGCAGAATGATGTTTCCAGCCTGGGTTCTACATTTCCAAAGCACGATCCGTCATTCAGACTATGACCCGTAGATGGAGTCGTGGTCACTGAGTTGACTGTCTTTTTCAGAATTTTCCTAATTATTTCCCAGGGGCATTTTGGTTATTTCCCACCCTTTTAACTACTAAGTGGAGTCGTTTTGACTATTTCTAGTAGGGTTTTCACCCATATTATCCTAAGTATCTCCTAAGTTCCTCATTCTCCTCCCAAAAAGAAAGATTTCTCTCCAAAGTTTCTCTCAAGATCAAGTCTCCTAACTTCAAGTTCAAGCCTCCTAGTTCTTTTCCATTGAAGTGGGTTATCTTCTTCCAAGGTATGTGGGTATTTAACAATGGGTTTCTTTCACCCTTGTGCCCAAAACCCCTAATTCAAGTTTTGATTTCATGATTTTCAAATTAGGGTTCTTATCCAATTCTTATGGTTTTTGGTAAATATGATCTTCTCATGATTTGTTTATGAAATTACTACTACATTGCATGATTTCACATGAGTTTTTACATGTTAACTCTTATTTCATGATATGAAGTTTAACCATGGAAATTTCTACATGCATGAGGTTGATTTAAGTAAATTAGATTTTTATAGCATGTTCATTATGGATTTTCAAGCATATGCATGCCTAGTTCCTATGTTTTATGAAAGTATATGTTTTATGAAATTGAACTAGAGCCATGCAAATTTTACAAGTCATGAAGTATGCAACTTTTCCCATGTTATGAAGTACGATGCAAGATAAGATACCCGATGTTGCATCAATGCGTATGAATTGATTTGACTCTAATTCATGAGTAGTATGACGATCCGGGGTATGAAAATGTTATGAATGAGTATGAACAAGTTTAGCATATATGTGCCACATGTATGTGAGCTCATGTTATATGTATATATATGTTTTGGGAGTAGTATTTAGCACAGAGTTGGACCGGGTGAGAGAACCCTTAGTCACAGAACTACGAGCCACCGTAGGTTGCCTATGTTGAGGCTTACGATGACAGGATCCTGGTATGAAATGAAATGGTTCTAACTTTGGCAGGTTATGATGAACTTTTTCAGTGTGGGGTAATGACACCAGACTCCATGTGGCTCAGCATGGTTTAATGTCGGTTAAGAGAAACTCCCACATGCTTATTTTATGCTATGAAGTTATATGATCTTATATTTGAAACTTAAGCCTTCTTCATGACTTATAATTATTATCTTATTATTTGTTCATGTCCTTTTCTTTATGTAATAAATCACTTTAAGCATATTTTAAAACTGTTTTATAATGATTCATGCATCGCTCTCATACTCAGTACATTCTATAGTACTGACGCATATTTTGCGCTGCATCCTTTGATGATGCAAATTCAGGTGTTCCTCCTCAGATTCGTGGCTAGAGTCCCCACGCCACTTTCCTAGTCATCTGTTGGTGAGTCCTCTAAGGTCGAGGGCTAGTTATGTTCTTAGTTTATGTTAGCTTTTTCATTTCCGTACTTCAAGTTAGCTAGGATCTTGCCTAGAAACTCATTATATCATTTAGAGGCTTTTCAGACATAGACAGTGTTCACATTTCTTTCTGGATTTCATATTTTCATTTGACTCGATTACCTATGTATGTGATTCTAGATTTATCTATTATGCTTCCGCTTATCTTTTGTTATGCTTGAGAATGCTATGACCAAGGGTTAGCTTGTGATCTTTGTGGTCCCAAGTCCCATGTTACGTCTAGAGGGTAAGCTCGGGGCATGACAAACTTGGTATTATAGCCTCAGGATCAAGAGTTCTAGGATATCAGAAAGCCGCATCGAGTACAATCTCTTTCATGGGTGTGAAGCGTGCCACATTTATGAGGGGGAGGCTATGAGATATTTTAGGAAAAACTTCTCTTCTTTGTGGTCAATATAGTGTGATAGGGTTTGACTCTACTTACCCTTCTAATCCATTCCTTACATAATTTAGATAATGTTTCCGCAAAGAAACCCCACGAGAAGTGCTAATCCAACCACTACAGATCATGAGGTTATAAATGCAGAATTTTGTGAAGCTATATGCATGTTGGATCAAGCCATGACAACTCAGTCGAATGAGAAAGAGAAACTAAAGAAGCGGAAGAGGAAAAACAAGATGATCGGATCATGGAACCAATCATCTTCTCAGTAAAGGTCATCCGGACCAACCCCATCTCAAGTTAGCACACCTGCCCTCGACTCTCAGTCTTGCCACCATAAGGCTCCGAAGACCTTGAGGTACCCTCGTTGTAGTAGATGTGGTAAGTTTCATGTAGGTGATTGTCTTTCTGGCAAAGGGAGGTGTTTTGGCTATGGTCAGTTAGGCCATAGGATCAGGAATTGCCCCTCATCTAAGAGGATCAACTGTGATGTTCAGCTCCAAACCCAATTCCTTTCATTGCCTAGCCTTCCTCCAGAAGTTGAATCAGGTACGTCACTAGATTTTCTTCCTTTATGCACCCATAGCCCCAGACCCCTACTCTTGTTTGGTTGTGAGTTTTCTTGACCTAGAACAAAGTGGGGATAAGAGGGTTGAGGCCTAGACTTTTAGGAGAAGGAGAGTCTTAGACTATATGAGGAAGTAGGTATTCGTGCTAGATTCTGGAGTAGTGTATGTTCTGTTAGGGTAAAATGATCATAGTTCCTTTGAGAGGTTAGTTAGAGGTCCATAGACTTAGGAGGGTAGCATGAACCTAAGGTGGAGATGGTGGAATGTAGAATCAGTCAGATTTTAGAGGCTCAGGTAGCGATGCTTGTGGGTGTTAGAACAAAGTCCAGAGGGGATGCAGAAGCTTATTTCCATCCTGGCGTCCTAAGTATACTTTTTCCATTATGATACCTTTTGCATGCCTTGTGTGTTAGACCCATGGTCCTATTTCAAAATTAAGCACCCCTTTCGGATTCACACTCATATCCAGCTTCTAGATTACAAGTAATTCTTCAGGCAACGATTCTACTCTTACTCTGCGAGTCTATGAATCCCATCTTTATACCCCAAGGTCTGTTATTTATGTGAAGAAATGTATCGCAGTATGCTTAGTTATGTTTACTTAGTCAGTTATTAGAAATACCTCAATGGCTAATCAAATCATGTTACGCCATGTATATGCTCAGACTTGATTCTTGAAAAAATTCACGCTTATGATTTCCTAATTCTAAAGCCCTTTGATCTTTGCCTTTGATGATGAGAGGTGGTGATCCCCACTAACTCATGTATAATGTGCCCAGTATGTGAAGTGCTCATGCCTGATGCGCTTAATTCCCCAAGCCTCACCTTGAGTGGCTTGATCACGCTAAGTGTAAGTTAAGATCAATCTGTAATCCTTCATTCATGATGCTCCTGCTCCTGCTCTTTACTTTCAATCATTTTGGTTTATGTTGTTTTAAGTGTTAGGGAAGAAGACCTTGTAGTATCCTAGATGGGAGGTAGCAAATTCCTTTTCCTTGTTAGTGTACTTTTTCCACCTTGACTTCTAGGTGTGGGTGAATTATGAGGTAAGGATTATTCATGCGAAATAGTTAGATGAGGAAGTTTAGCATGTACCTCTGTATAAGTTCTTGAGTTTGCGATTCCTAGTTATGATAGGAAACAAGGGAGAAGTCTTAAATAGGATAAGCTATGAAACCATAGGGTGACCCTAGTTATAAGCTTGAATATCGTGATGGGATACATGTGGATAATTGTTTGCGCAACTAGTGACCCTTTGGTTATGAGCCCTAGGTTAGTTGGTTGTTGTGATAAGAGGGAATACTATCCTTAGAAGATGTTCTAGATGCAAGAGACCTGGTCAAGATAGGTTTGAACATGGAGAATCGGGTTGTTATACTTAGACCTTAGTCCCTTTATGTGTGCTGTTAAGGTTGTTAGTTGCACATGGTAGGAGTGGTATTCAGAAGAGAATATTTTTCCCCGTATATCTACTCCTCTCAGTTTGGTGTCCCTTTTGGTTAACTGTGCTTTCTAGAGTATGTTTGTTCTTTATAAGTTTTAGCTGAGTTCCTACTCTTATACCAGACCAGTTATCATGTTGGATATCCAGTTCCTATCCTGTTGGTTGTTCTTACACTTTCAGCATCCATACGTGTCTCATGAAACCAACTCAGTTTTTATTTCAATTAGAAGTCGGTTACTGCGATAGTACTTTAGCTTTTACAACTCAGTTGAAAGAGCTACTTGGGAAGCAGAATCATCCATGAAGGCCAGGTACCTTCACCCTTTTCCTTCAGACCCCGGTTCAACTTGAGGTAGTAGTTCCATCCTTAGTATGTCCTCCCGAATCTATTTTGTCAGTTTCCCTCACAATCCTCGCATGTATTCACATTTTCGAAGTTGATTAAGCCATGTTTTAAGTTCAAAAGTTCAGTTTCATGTTTATTCTTCAGTTTTCATGTTTCTTTTTTGGTTGGGCTATTTTCTCTCTACAGTCCCCTAGCTTAGTCTTCATTCGAGGACGAATGATCACAAGGGGGAGATATTGTAACACCCCAAAAATCCTAAACTAATACCCGAACCTTTTTCCATGAGTGTAATGATCATTTTTCTAGTGTAGTGAGTGCTTTGGATGCGAATCATGTTCATAAAAACTCCTATTATCAAGTTAAGTCGTAAGCACCTCACCACAGTAAGTATTCATGTAAGTCCAAACTAGAGTCAACTTCAATCGATCATTCCTATGCAAATATAAAGAGTTAGGTGGCCTAGTACCCACCAAATTAAAGTTTTTTGAGTCTTCTTTCCAACTCCACCGACTGCGCATTATTCCGAGTCCGGAGTAAAAAGTTATGGGCAGTTTACTGCAGTGTTGTCAGTGATGACGGATCGGATGACGAACCATCCTTTTGAACGACGGGTCTGTACTTTGAACCATGATTGCTGAACTGAACACTGAAACTTTCATTTTTAAAACCACTGGTTGGTTGACGTCCGGTAGATCAAAACCACAGTCCATAGATGGACCCCTGGTTTGTCAAAATTCAGCTTTTCTTCCCCAAATTCCACGAGTGAGTCTACGACCCGTCATTCATTCTACGGGTCCGTCCTATTGACCCATAGAAATGAATATGCAGCATGATGTTTGCAGCCTGAGTTCTACGTTTCCAAAGCACGATCCGTCATTCAGACCACGACGCATAGATGGAGTCGTGGTCACTGAGTTGACTGTCTTTTTTAGAATTTTCCTAATTATTTCCCAGGCATTTTGGTCATTTCCCACCCTTTTAACTACTAAGTGGAGTTGTTTTGACTATTTCTAGTAGGGTTTTCACCCATATTATCCTAAGTCTCTCCTAAGTTCCTCATTCTTCTTCCAAAAAGAAAGATTTCTCTCCAAAGTTTCTCTCAAGCTCAAGTCTCCTAGCTTCAAGTTCAAGCCTCCTAGTTCTTTTCCATTGAAGTGGGTTATCTTCTTCCAAGGTATGTGGGTATTTAACAATGGGTTTCTTTCACCCTTGTGCCCAAAACCCCTAATTCAAGTTTTTATTTCACGATTTTCAAATTAGGGTTCTTATCCAATTCTTATGGTTCTTTGCTAAATATGATCTTCTCATGATTTGTTTATGAAACTACTACTAAATTGCATGATTTCACATGCGTTTTTACATGTTTACTCTTATTTCATGAATTGAAGTTTAACCATGGAAATTTTTACATGCATGAGGTTGATTTAAGTAAATTGGATTTTTATAGCCTGTTCATTATGGATTTTCAAGCATATGCATGCCTAGTTCCTATGTTCTATGAAAGTATATATTTTATGAAATTAAACTAGAGTCATGAAAATTTTACAAGTCATGAAGTATGCAAGTTTTCTCATGTTATGAAGTATGATGCAAGATAAGACACCCGATGTTCCATCAATGCTCATGAATCGATTTCAAAACCCTAATTCATGAGTAGTATGACGATTCGGGGTATGAAAATGTTATGAACAAGTTTGGATTGATTTGCCACATGTATGTGAGCTCATGTTATATGTATATATAAGTTTTGGGAGTAGTATTTAGCACCGAGTTGGACCGGGTGAGAGTACCCTTAGTTCCAGAACTACGTGCCACCGTAGGTTGTCTGTGTTGAGGCTTATGATGACATGATCCTGGTATGAAATGAAATGGTTCTAACTTTGTCAGGTTAGGACGACCTTTTTTGGTGTGGGGCAATGACACCGAACTCCATGTAGCTCAGCATGGTTTAATGTCAGTTAAGAGAAACTCCCACATGCTTATTTTACGCGATGAAGTTATATGATCTTATATTTGAAACTTTAGCCTTCTTCATGACTTATGCTTCTAATCTTATTATTTGTTCATGTCCTTTTCTTTATGTAATAAATCACTTTAAGCATGTTTTTAAACTGTTTTATCATGATTCATGCATCGCTCTCATACTCAGTACATTCCATAATACTGATGCATATTTTGCGCTGCATCCTTTGATGATGCAGATTCAGGTGTTCCTCCTTAGATTCGTGGCTAGAGTCCCAAGGCCACTTTCCCAGTCAGCTATTGGTGAGTCCTCTTAGGTCGAGGGCTCGTTATTTTCTTAGTTTATGTTAGCTTTTTCATTTTCGTACTTTGAGTTAGCTAGGGTCCTGTCCTAGCAACTCCTTATGTCACGTAGAGGCTTTTCAAACATAGACAGTGTTCGAGTCTCTTTCTGAATTTCATATTTCCATTTGACTCGGTTACCTATGTATCTGATTCCAAATTTATCTATTATGCTTCCGCTTATCTTTTTTTATGCTTCAGAATGCTATGACCAAGGGTTAGCTTGGGATCCTTGTGGTCCCAAGTCCCGTGTTATGTCTAAGGGGTAGCCTCGGGGCGTGACATCATCTAGCCATAGAAATTTCCATATAACTTCAACTGATCCCTTTAGCTCGAATCAACCGCTCTACTGGATCCGCACACAGACCACCATCTCTAAAGCATATAACACACCAAACTTCTAGTCCACAATGGCCGAGTAAAAAAAACACTAGAACCCCACATAAAAGATAACCCTGGAAGAATCAACTAAATAAGCTTCCTAACTCTCGGCAAATGAATGGTGACCACCAGTCTCTAAGTATCAATAGAACTCAAAATAGCCTCACTAGCCTCAACCCTTAAACCTGATCACATATAGACTACACCACTGCTGAATCTCAAACTCACACCGCTGAGTTTGTCTAACTATGTTAAAAGGAACCTCGTACTATCTAGAACACTACTGAAATCTGGAATGTCCATCCTAACTCAAAGGTTAGCCAAGCACTAGGTGTCCAAGACCAACTGTCACTGCACAACTGAAATGGGGAAGATAACTCGTCTGAACTCATTACCTTCCTACCCAAGAAGTTGCAACCGATAATAACCGACCACAAACCATCCGGAGTAGTTTGGAAACCCACGATTCTGAAACTCAACGATCAATGCCTCTGTCGACACCCATAAGTAGACTCATCAACCATCTAAGAACACTAATAGAACAGGAGCCGACTAGGCCATGAATACATAATTTGCCAAAACCACAGCTGTTACTCAACACTCAAACCAATCGAAGTAAAACCCACTACAATCTGTAGATGGTTGAATCAAGTCACCAACCCATAACCCAAAGTAATCTCTCAGTCATCACTTCGATAGCTACCAAAACACATATGATCGAACAAGGAGTCAAATCCCTTCTGTTTCACTAAACCAAACCTTTCCTTATCATGCAATGAACTTTCACAAACTCTTCCCAATAAAACCTGGAGCTATTCCATTAGCTCCACCCTCTATATTTGTTAGAACTCAATAAGGCAGGAGAAGAATGAGCCAAATGCCCAACCTAATCAAAAAGCTATGAACACAACTCAACCCCGATGTTGTAGTCAACACTTACCCAAAATGTTAAAGTCTAACACTCGACCATGGTGCCATAATCAAAACCCAACCAGAGTACCATGGTCAAAACTCATTCAAACTGGGACTGGGGAAACAGCCCAACCGGACAAGAAACTGAAGGAGACTAAGGGAACAATCCAGCTACCTACCAACCTTGTAAACCAACCAAACAAAGAGGGTCAACTCTAATAACCCAGGAAAAGAAAACCAATCAATGCTCACTAACATAAACAACACCTCTCAACTTAAGGCAAAAGTTCAAACTCCGGCACCGCTATCGGTAACACCAAACTAACACAAGGATTTATAGCAAATGCTAGATACAGCCTAGGTAACAACAATCTAGGATCACTAGGAAAGGGAGACTCCAACCCAGTCGAGAACCAAGACGAGCTGGGAACAAGACCCACCAGAAAAGACTAACAAGAGCTACCCACAACTACAACTCCGAGTAAACACCTATCAAGGATAAGTCTCCCCCATCCACTACCAAGGAATAATGTACCGCAAAATTACACGCATAAACACCACAACTCAAGTAGTCAAACAACTAAACAAACAACAGGTAGGCATAAAAGAAAATCTATGAAAGAAGGGATAGAATCATACGTGCACAGTACTATTACTAGCCAAAGGAAACAAAAAGCTTACCTAGAGAAACGATATAAGAAACCTCTACATCTTGCCCACCAAGAGGGGCATCAAACTGATGGGATCTAACTCTGGACTGAGAAGTCAAAGCTGAAGGCTTGACCATCCCTCGCTGGGGACAATTCTTAACATAGTGACCAACCACTCCATAACCGGAGCAACCCAAGGAAACCTTGCTGTGACGCATGGTGCCTAACAACTCTGGACGGATATTTGAACAACCTGGCTGAAAGAGATCTCTCACCATCCGGGGACCACCCTTACTACCCTGTGCACTGCCCCTAGCCGGTGGTGCTGGAGCCCTGGGGGCCTGAACCATCTGATCACGTCGCCTAGGGTGCTACACTGAAGGGTACTCGCTAGAAAAGTGGCCTATCTCTCCACACTAAAAATAACCCTGACCGACCATACTCTGTTGTACAGACCTGGCCAGATTTGAATGACTACCATGAACTGTGGGACCTAAATGAGTACCTCGTGAAGCTGGAACACGAAGGGGGTGGAACTCTCTAAATCTCGGAAAAATCCTAGGAAGGTGTCCCCGCTCACCACAAGTATAACAACCCCTACCAGAAGCACCTCGATGAGAGAATTTGGCCAAACCTGACTGGCCACCACGACCTACATGCTCTGAATGCAAACCCTAAAAACTACCCTGACAGCGACGCCTTTTACCGCTACCTCCATATGACTCATGACACAACCCCTCAATAGCCTAAGCATGATCGACCACTTGAAGGAAGGTAGTCCCAACTATAACCAAGTGTTCGATTGCCATATGGAGTGGTGAAATCAACCCGTCAACAAAGCTCTGAACTCTGTCAAACTCTATAGGCACAGTACTAGTAGTACTCCTAACCATCTTGTGAAATCTTTCCTCATAGTCCAATACCGACATACAATCCTGCTGAAGAACTGGAAGCTCAAGCCTAGCTGAAGCATCGCTCAAAGAATCGAGTACTGAAACACCCACCGAAGAACTCAGATTCTTGGCCACGGTGTCCTGAAGAACTTCGGTAGCCATGAATCTAATCGAGGCTGGGCTGGTCACACACCCCCTATCTGATGCAGAAAACTCTCACTCTGAAGTCCCAGCACTGATGGAATCACTAAAGCAACAGGCACAGAAGCCTCGACACCACCCGTTATCAAACTCATATTAGGCAACTGAGAATGAAATAAACAACCGAAGTCAATAGAGCCAGGAATGCACGATAAGGATCCAAGAAGATGAAACTTTTCCTAACATTGCCCTGTAGCCCACTGCAGATAGGATATGGACGTCATCGTACCGATCTTCGAGACTCTACATAGGCACTTTCTTCTATACCACGACACTGGTGAACCTAGGGCTCTGATACCAACTGTCACGACCTGAATTCTCAGGTCATGATGGCACCTACAACCCCCTAGTAGGCGAACCAATCCCCGTAGCCCGAAATGGTTAGTAATGGGCTACTACCTAACCAATACACACAATGAGGAGAAATAAGTGGAAGCAAAAAGTAAATATAGGACAAGCGAAAGCAATAACTCAAAATATATACATAAAGAAACTACACCAACCCCAAGACTTGGTATCGACAGTACAAAAGCTTCTAATAGAGTACAAGTGCTAGAAGTAACAAAAGATAAGTACAACTATTTCCGAATATACAAGAGTAACAGTACAAAAGATGAGATATAGTGAGGACCAGATCGTCAGGCGCTCACCCTAGTCTCGAACATCCCCAAAGGCTGCACGAGTCTCTAACGCGACCAATGGTGAAAGCTCAACTAATAACTGCACCAAAAAGATGCAGAAGTGTAGTATGAGCACCAAAACAATGGGTACTCAATAGGCATCATAGGCCGACCGAGGACATAGAGATAATATATAAGCAATACATTACAGGAAAGTAACAAAAAATATAGGGTTCCACCTAGATCTTAGTTATTAAACGAAAAAGGGAACAAATCAAACTAACAAGAAGGTACAAATAACAGAATCAATCCAGGAAACCAACAATCCAAGTGCACTCAAACCAATGCAATGCGATGGGGTATGATGTGATGTATGAGTGCAAGATAATATAAGCCCAAAAATACCTCATTGGACTATGCATATATATATGAATAGTATAAGCCCATAAATACCTCATCGGACTATGCGTATGTACATGAATAGTATAAGCTCGGAAATACCTCATCGGACTATGCGTATGTACATGAATAGTATAAGCCCGGAAATACCTCATCGGACTATGCATATCAGAATAGGAACATAAGAGTGCATAATAGAATTATCCCAGAAATACCTCATCGGACTATGTATATAAAAATAGGCACATAATAGTATTAGCCCGAAAATACCTCATCATACTATGTATATGAAAATAGGTATTGTGGAGAAAAGATCCAAGAATACTCCTCGGACCAGCATGAAAGTAGTGTTATCCCTTTCTTTTCCAAAACCAGTGTTAAAAACGCAGTAAAACTCCTTTAAAATTTGAAATCCATGAATATCACAAAATCCTCAAGTTTCAAACCAAAAGCCTCGAAAACCTTTCCTTTCTGTGCCGCAGGTGTATAAATGCAATATGAATATGCAATGTCCCGAAATCACATAATATATCACATCACAAAGAAATTCAGGCCAAAGCACCCTCCAACCAAGGAAAAATGACTTGGGACTTTTGTCCAAATCCAAGCTATAGCCATAATTTACACACAACCAGTAAAAGCCAGAAATAACAAAATAGATAACCATGAAAACAACTACAGGCATCTGCTCTACCCCTAAAGCATCCTAAAATCATGCTAAAGGTCTTAGACTAGTCACACAAAAGAAACAAGCTCCTAGGCTAAGAAAAACATGCAGTCCTAGTGCTAAAAATCTGAAATGGCCAATTAACGTGATATACAGGATTCAAGCCTAAAGTTTATCTAAAATCAAACCTAGCATTCCAGTAACATACATATATACATTATCTAACTAACTGAGTCAGAAAAGGGTACACCGTAACCTACCTTAGGGCCAAACTATAAGAACAAACCTTTACTCGTGTGCTATCCCCTTCCGAACAGCCTCAAAAAGCTGCCACGCTATCAAAAACTTAAACTAGGTGTCAAGACGAGAATAATGACACCCATATTGCTATACGGAAAATCAGTCCAAAAAATCAGGTCGGATAAATAACCCTCAAGGCCCATGCAATGAAATTGAAAACAAAAATCACCATCATACTCGCAGTGGGTTAAGGAACCTATGCCCAAAGTTTGAGCGCGAACGGAGTTTGTTTTGGTGTCAAAAACAGCCCTGAAGTGCTACAAATACATGGGATTTGAAACAGAAAGCTCGGATATTTAGAGGCGGGGACCTATCTTAACAAGAGAAACACGCTACGGAGCTGAGTTGCACAAATTCAGGAGCACGCAGTCCCTAAACAATCAAATTCCACAAGAATTCTCCAACTCTAAGGATTTAGCAACAAGGGAATTTAGCGGGAGAATCATAGGAATTTACACGGAAGAGGGAGAGGGGTCACGATGGGACTTACCGGGTGACTGGTACTGAGCAAGGGACTGGAAATTGGGAGTTTGGAGCTTAATCAATGGAGTTTTATGGACAAATAAAGGAGAAAACAAAGTTGGGACTAAATATAACTGCCAGGGGTCCTTCATCGCGATCACGATAGGACCCCCATGTTCATGGAGAACAGCCGGCCAACCATCGCATTCGCGATGGTCCAGGCCGCATTCACGTAGAGGAAGCCAAGTCGGGTCCCAGTCGGCAACATCACGAATGTGAAGGAACCCTTCACGAATACGATGGTCAAGAAACTAGACCATCGTGAACGCGATGGGGTCCCTGCTATCGCAAAGAGCAAAGTTGTTTGCAACTTAATGCAACAACCAGCAAAAACACCAAGTCCAAAAATCTTCCGACGGACCCTCGGGATTCATCCGGAACCCCGTGAACACAAACTATCAATGCTACCCTACCATAAATGGCGTTCCGAATTCAATAGAATTGAGGAAACTCCCGACGGAGATCATTTTAATGAAAAGTGGGCCCCACACCCAAAACCAACTCAAAACTCAAAACCCAAAAATGAGCCTAGAAGCCTCGAGACCCAAACCAAAGGTCCCCCTAGCCTAAAGTCAACATTCTGGAGCTAATGGTGCTGAAAGAATTCCCATCCGAGGTCGTCTTCTCCGAATGTTGACCAAAGTCAACCAAACAAGCCAAACTGGCTTGAAAACACAGAATGAGAGAGAATTTCAAGCTAAAAATCTCCCGGATCACAAAAAAAGGTCCCTCTAGACCAAAGTCCACGCTTTGGAGCTAACAGAACTGTCATAATTCATTTTCGAGCACGTTCACCCAGAATTTTGACTGAATTTGACGATTTATAAAAGCCTAAATCTGTAAAACAAGGAACGGCCAAAAAGACCAAACAAATGGCCCGGGCACCGAACTACCTGTCCTAGCAAGCCATAAATGACTTGGGGCCGTTACAGGTAAGCTCTAACGGTATAAGAAGGGCGAAAACATGTAAATGACCAAAAGGGTCATTATAACCTATCGTCCGGTGACAAGCTGCCAGAACAACACGTCCAAGCCCTAATCTCTCCAAGAGATCCCGAATGATAATGAAATTATCACAAACATAAATAATACGATAAAATGAGTCCAACGATACCCATATGGCTACAATTGTAGCCGAGTCAAAATCTAGGTAAAAAGCAAGCCCGCGAGGCCTACAACATGAAACCAAAAATGAAAAGGAGCACGATGATAACCACCCTCCAAGGTGTGTATGCTCAGAGTTTTGAGAGAATTTATCCAAGAAATTAGCCCAAACCAGCCAGCCAACTTAGAGGAACAATGAAGAACCAAAAGAGAGAATTTGACAGATTTAAGACGATAAAACTTACCAATTATGATGGAGGGACGATCACAAGCAAGAGTTATGTACCCCGACACCAAGAATTTATAAGAAACTGAGTTTAGGCGAGTTTGGAGTTGTCAACAACGTAGAAAAGGGATTTTGAATGAAAAAGACGAAGTGGGGAAGCTTATATACTGCCCAGGGGCCTTCATCGCGATCACAAAGGGACCTCTCATGGTCGTGAGGACCACGCTGGCTAGACCATTGCGATCGCGAAGGCTAGCCACGCGGTCACAAAGAATAAAGGGGAAAGGACTTCATCGCGTTCTCGATAGGGGACATCGCGATCGCGAAGCATAGTGAACTAGGAACTTCATCGCGCTCGCGACAAGGAGTCTCGCGATCGCAATTAAGTCTTGAGGCCTGCACCTGCAATACCCAAAAAATCTTCAACTTTCCCAAAATTCGATGAGGCATTCCGGGCACAATCGGAGACCGATATTCAAAAACCAATAATGCTAACAGAGTATAAACGACATTCCGGACTCAACGGAATTGACCAAACTTTCATACGAGGTCGTTTCAAAGAAATATTGACCCAAGTCAACACTAACAAAAAGGAACACAAAGGCTCAAAATGAGTCTGGCTCACCCAAACACAAAAAAACAACCTTACCAACCCAAACTCATCATTTTGGAGCTGATGGAATCTTCAGATTTCGAATCTGACACTCTGATCATCGAAAACCACCCAAAGTTACACTTTCAACTCCAAATGGCCTGAAAACCGAGAAAACAATACAAAACCCACACCGAAAGTTCTTAGGTCTCTACTGAGGGTCCAACCAGACCAAACTCAATAGTATGGAGCTAACAAAATTGTCAGAATTCAATTCCGAGCAAGTTAGCTAAGAATGTTTACTAAAGTCAATGATATGCTAAGTTAAAGCTCTAAAACAGAAAAAAGGGCAACACAAGAAAACAAATGACTAGGGGATCAAACTACATGTCCTTGCAAGCCATAAATAACTTGAGGCCGCTACAGGAAAGCTCTAACAGTACAATGAGTGCGTAAACACAAAGATGACCTGAAGGGTCACCATAGTAGCCTAGAACGGTAAGTAATGGGATACTATCTAACAATCTAATCGAAAGAATAGTTTAATAAGTGGAAGCAAGGGAACAAGATGAAGAAAATAGATAACTGGAATAATATATGCAATGCGGAAGCTAAACCAAACCCAAAACCTGGTATCATAACGTATAAGAGTCGGATCTACCTAAGGAGTACAAGGGTCCAAAATAACATATACATCATGGCTCCGAAGCTAAGAGAGTACAAATATACAAAAGACAAACTAAAGTCAAGCTCCGATCGCCAAGAGCTCACCCTCAGTCCAGAATATCACAAAAGTAGCTCCTCGCATGAGTCTCCACAAGCTAACAGTGATGGCCCACACTACGATCTGCACCAAAAGATACAGAGTGTAGTATGAGCACCAAATGTAAAGCATAAGGTACCCAGTAGGTATCATAGGACGATAGGGAACATATAAGATAAAAGCATAGTAACAGACAGAATAGAAGCAAGTAGACACGGAAGTCAACGAAAAAGTACACAGGAACTAGACTAGAGGGAAGATAACAGAAACAACATGTAAGGCCAGGTGAAAGTAAGAAATGATGCACCTGGGTTCCTTGCAATAACAGAATATACATAATAAGTTTAAGAAGTGGATTGTATACGGGTAACCTCAAGTATAAGGAATGGGAGAGAAGATAAAAGATAGACATTCTCGGAAAACAGGAATCAATAATCGAACTAGTCATATTAATCTGAAAACTAGAACTAACAATGTTGCAGTATAAAATCTCAAAATCATAACCGTGACAGGGGATAGTATAATGATAGAGTAACAAGAGTCTACCTACAGTCCTCCGGCCGCCCATGCAACAGAGTAATGCAAACAAGTGAAAACAAGACCCTGCGGCATCCGATACTATCGGAGCGTACAATCAACAAACAACAAGGGTGGTACCCCACACAAATGAATGATATGATGCCATGCTAAGTCAAGAGTGATAGTAGTACCGTATGTACCCTCTTCCAGCGACCTATGATTCCCAAAGGGTAGGATCCATGGAAGGTCACACCCGTATACCCCTACTACACCGTATACCTCCCCTCTGGCACCCGCAACTTACAACTTCTGGTGCGAAATAGCAAGGTCCATGGAGGCCCCCTACCAACATACTAGATTCCCCATAATCTCAAATTAATCCCCAAGTAAAGCTGCCTGGAGGATATCCAGGTCTAAAACAGTAAGTCCAATAAGTCTAGCACACGGCCCCGCCTAGTCCAGCATTACCCCGGAAGCTGTAGTAAAAAACTCTAGCACTTGACCCCGTCGAGTCCAGTATAAGTGGAGCTAGTGATAAAAAATCTATTAAAAACTCCCTTACCCCAAGAAGACCCATCAAAACGTTACCAAACCTTTTTTAGATCAGTTTGACGAAAAATAGGCCCCACGGGCCATGCAAGGTTTAAAAAATCAGTCCCAGTAGGCCCGAAGCCAAAAACATAGTAAAAATCATAAAGAAATCCCCTATATCCATATGCATGGTGAATGGCATACACAATCACAACAGTGGCCCCCAGCCCACAAATAACGTATCAACCCTGAACAGGGTCTAATCACTCTACAACACAGATAGCCAGCATAATATCATGATAACGATCCCCGAGATTGACGGGCACCCTGAATAACCCACCATCTATGGTCTAGAGTCAAACAAGGCCACATAGGACCGTAAGGGTCATACTACCAACTATGAAGAATACTATACACCGCAGAGTAAAGAAACAAAGCGAATCATAGAAAAGCAGTCAAAGTCTGTGGTACCAACCTAATAACCCAACTCAAGTATGCCATCTAGTACAATTTTATCTGATATACACTAAGTGTAGGGAGTTTAGACTGTAACCTACCTATCGTCTGACGACAAGCTGCCCAAATAACATGTCCAAGCCCGAATCTTTTAGAGAGATCCCGAAAGGTAATCAAACTATCACAAACATAAATAATACGTTACAAAGAGTCTAACGATACCCATATTGCTACAATTGTAGTCGGGTCAAAATCTGGGTCAAAAGCGGGCCTGCGAGGCCTACAACCTTAAACCAAAAATTAAAAGAAACACGATGATCACTACCCTCCAAGGTTTTTGATGTAAAATTGACCAAGGAATTGGCTCAAACCAGCCAGCCCACACAAGGAAC
>QJPP01005560.1:0-59801 GCA_003996215.1 Jaltomata sinuosa
CTAGGCTGGTTATGCTTGCTGAGTAGCTGTGGGCCTGTGCAGGGTCGGTAGGTTGATTGTGAGCTGCTGGGCAGCTATTGTGTGTGATCATACAATTTCCATGCATATAAAGAGGTTTTATCCATGTTTTACTATGGTTTTGGCTTCGGGCCTACTGGCACTATTTTCTAAACCTTGCATGGCCCGGGGGGCCCGTTTTGATGGAAATAATTTGGAAATGGTTTGATTTAAACTTGTGAATATTCTTGGGTAAAAGAAAGTAAAATTATGATTTAAATCACCAGTTTTACGATTAACGCTAGACTCGGCAGGGCCGGGGTGCTAGTTGAGTTTTCTTGCTACTTGAGATAATTTTTAGCCTCGGTCGGACCGAGCACCTGAGATGACTTTCTACTGTTTAGACCCGGTTATGCCCAGGCACCCTTGGAGGGGTTTTTGAGATATTTTCCTACTACTTTAGTCCTGGACAGGGTCTGGGAATGCATATTCGAGACTGGGTCTCTATCTTGATACTGGACTTGTTTCCGGATGACATGTTTTGATACTGAGTTTTAGTATGGGGTCAGGGACCTCCATGGACCTTGCCATCTGGGCCTGGGGCTTCGGACTGCGCATGCCGGAGGAAGGGTATACGGTGGAGTAGAGGTATACGGACAGTGTCCTTCCATGGAACCTACCTGCTGGGCCGGATCGGCACCGGAGGAGGTACATACAGAGATACCATTTTACTTGAGATCTTCATGCATCATATCATTCATTGTTTGAGGCTCCACCCTTGTTTGTTGTTTGTTGATTGTACGCCTCGGTAGTATGGGATGCCGGAGGGTTTGTTTTCACTTGTTTGTGTTTCTCGGTTGTATAGGCGGCCGGGGGACTGTAGGTAGACTTTTGCTATTTACTTGCAGCATTGTTCCCTGTTACGGTTAAGTATGAAATTGGTTACTGCTAGACTGTTAGTTTCTGGATTTGAGATTGATATGATTAGTTGGGCTTGATTCATGTCTCTAAGCATGCCTATCATTACTCTTTCTCTCTTCTTCTTATACTTGAGGTTACCGGTTTACCGCCCATTTCGTAAACTTATTTTATATACACTGTTGTTGCAAGGACCCCAGGTGCGTTGTTTCTTACTTTGGCCTGTGCCTATGGTGTGTATATTCTGCTTACTAGCCTCACATGTGGTTCTGTTGATTTCCCTCTGGGCTAGTTCCTGTGTACCTTTCGTTGATTTCTGTGACTGCTTGCTTCTATTTTGTCTGTTACTACGCTTTTATCTTATATGTGCCCAGTCGGCCTATGATACCTACTGGGTACCTTATGCTTCGCATTTGGTGCTCACCCCTACCCCCTGCATCTTTGGGTGCAGATCCTAGCATGGGCCATTGCCGTTAGATCGCTGTGATTCATGTTTGGAGATCTGTTGGGGACTTCAGACTGAGAGTGAGCTCTTGGTGATCGGAGCTTAGCTTTAGTTTATATTTTGCTTCATGTACTCTACTACCATTCAGAGACATCTGTATATATTGTTTGGGATCGTTTGCACTCCATGTATGTAGTTTTGGCTCTATACTATGATACCAGGTCTTGGGGTTTGGTTTAGTTTCCGCATATATATATATATATATATATATCCCTGTTATCTATTCTCTTCATCTTGTTCCCTTATTTGTTAGATAGTAGCCCATTACTAACTGTCCTGGGCTACGGGAATTGGTTCGCCTACGAGGGGGTTGTAGGTGCTATCATGATCGAGAAATCGGGTCGTGACATAGAGTGACATCTTCCATAGCGGAGATACGTGAGGCAGAAAGCCTGCTCTATTTTCCCCTGTTTTCATTCCTTCCCGGGGACAATATAAAATCAAGTATTAAGGTACGAATCACGGTATAAATCAAGGAAAGCATGTATAACTAACGTAGTGTACATAGAAGGGAAATTGTCTAAAACAAGCATCCATGTGCGATAATAAAAGGGGGAAAGGGAAAGGGGAAATATTATCTAACAAGCCCCAAACGAGGACAACCGAAAGCAATAAGGAGTATCTAGTAAAAAGGAGAGGGGGAGGTCCTAAGCCTCATCATCGCTCAGGAAGGGAAACTCATGCCTATCGTCAGGCTCGAGTGTGGACAGCTCCTGACCCAGGGAAACACATTGTGTTAAGAACATGACCTTGATGGTCTTCCACATCCGGGCAAACATACGGTCCCGGGAGTGCCTCTTCTTCTTCTCCTCTTCTAACTCCCTTCAGAGTGCAACAAAGTCCTGAGCAGTGGGGGGCAGGGCTGCACCTTCAGTAGCAGCAGTTCCTTCCATGAACCTCCTAACAACAGCCAAATTCTCCTCTAGCTGGGTGTTGGTTACCGTGGGATGGGGCTGGGAAGGGGCAGGGGGGTCAAAATCATTATCATCGTCGGCCTCCTCAACCGGCTGACTGCTCCCGGCTTCATCCATCTTCCTCTTCTTCATGGAGACCACCTTCACCCAGACAGGGTCAAAGGGGTCGTCCATAGCCACCTCTAAGTCAGTATGGTCCTCAGGCACTCCAACTCGCCTGCATAACTCGGACACCAAACCCGGAAGATAGGGGACCTTCATGTGACCCCGGTAGAATTCCTTCCACTCGAAGATGATTTTCTCCCCCACATTCATGATAATGCCTTGCATGGCACAAGCAATCACCAGAGCTTGAGCATAGGTCACGTCGGTCTTGTTACCCGACGGGTGGATCCTTTGAGACACCAAGTTTAGCCACATCCTAGCCTCCACAGAAAAGTAAGTACTGGTGATGCCCTCAGGGCTGACCTAGTAGACCTTATCCTTGCACGTCTCATCCACTAGAGTGTCCCTCAACCAAGTCATGTCCAGAGCTGGAACTTAGCCTCGTAGGCCTCATGGAGATATGAGGCACTCCAAGCACCCCATTGATAGTCTGAGCGTCCACGGGGACGTCCACTCCTCGGATACGGATGGTGGGGTTGGGCTCATCCCAACAGACTGTAGGGAGAATGGCATATAACTCCCGCACCCAGCCTGTCCGTGCGGAAGGAGGAGCTACCAACAAGGAATCCCAACCCAACTCTCTAATCTTGCGGTGGAAGAAGACTACTTTTCTGTCCACCCATGTCAGCCTACACCCTCTCTCGTAACAAATACCCAGTCTTCGGTAGTCTATGAACCTCTCCCGACTAGCTTCATCGGGAAAATGGTCATAATCATACACGGGAAATTATCCTCCTCCAGCCATTGGAAGAATAACCTGTAATCTAGCAAGAAAAACAGGATTAGAACTCGATAAGGCATAAGGGGTTTCGAAAAAGGGGGAAAATTCTTCTAAGTGTCAGCTTGGGAACCTACTAGTTCGCGGCCTTCTGCTATAGCGGATGATCGTCCGCCATAGCGGAACCGCCATAGCAGAAAAAAATATCCGTCGTAGCAGAACTGCTATAGCAGAGCCCAACCGCCATAGCAGTGTTCATCATCCCCGAAGCTTCAAGGGGTGCAACAATGGCGCCCCTTGGTCCAAAATTCCATTTTTGACATCCCAAGTGCAAATCTACCTACCCAAAGTATCCCATTACTATTTTCTATGAAAATTTGGGCATTATAACCCCAATAAATTGTCCAAATCACAACTCTTTTTCAAGAATAACCCTTCACATTCCACCCATTTTGACATATTTTTGGCCAATAATAGCGTAATCCTTACACCCAGAATGCCTTGGGGGCATTGTAAACTTAAGGGGAGAATCCATGCTTCGCAAATTCAACAAAATCCAACCAAAGGTTCAAGTTCAAAAACCCACTTGGAATATACTACAAGTTCCTAGTTTTCTACCATATTCATGAGCAAAATCATGCAAGAAAGTAAGGAAACAATTAGAAACGAGTCTTACCTGAAAATTTCGACGTCGAAAGCGGGGTGATCGGGAGAGGAAGCGGTATGTTCGGAGGGAATATAGGGAGAATGAGGGGTGAAATCCGTTTTCCCCTATTTCAAAACTACTTCCAACCGCTATAGCGGTTGACAGACCACTGTAGCGGAAGCGCTATGGCAGAATAAAATCCGCTATAGCGGACGGGAATCCAATTTGGGAAAGGAAAAGTTCTCCCGGATATTTCAAATTTATTTTCTCCAACATTATCCGAGACCCTGGATTTTTCTTGGGTGCTTGGGAAAGTCACGTGTAATTTTCCTAAAGGAAATTTTCTCCGAGGGAGCGGGATCATCTAATTTCCTTCAAATTGATGCGACTAATCAAGGAAAGGCTGGTAATTCACATGGGTCCGTAAGTTACGCAGTCGATTGGGGTAGTAAAAGTCCCAGGCTAGTCTCCCTCATCTTGTCATTATTCTTGGATCGTTGAGGATGAACGATGGGTAAATTGGCATCTGTTATAGCGACCAGACCCATCGTTACTTTAAGAATCGCGAAGTTGAATTATTTGGGGAACTAATTTAAAGTACGTTTGTTTAAGTAGGGTGACGTAGTGGAAAATTTCTAATTTTAGAAATAATCTGGGCTGACGTCACCCCGCTATAGCGGTAATTATTCCACTCAGCGGGACCACCATAAAGGAGGGTTAACCGCCATTGCAGAGTGACGGGAGGCAGAAGCCTTAGGACGGGATTTAATAAAAGATGCTCTCCTCCTCAATTGTAAAACATACGAAGGTTTTTCCAAAAATCCTCCCAAGCTGCTCCAAGGCTAGGGAATCATGAGGAGGAGGGGTCATGGGTGGAGGGACGCGAAATAGTGGATTCTAGGACCATCGTTCAGCCAGAAATGCCTTCACGGAGCCAGAAATGCACGGTTGCAGCTACTTGGCATCCAGGTAGGCTAGGTTTTCATGAGTAGTTAGACCTGTTTACATTCTGTATTCATCGTATAGCGGAATGGAGATTTTATGTTTTAAGCCTCCAGGCACGAAGTCTGGTGGATTTGGTATTAGTTATGAGTGAGCTAAGGATTGGTTGGATTGAACTGTGGATTGATTGTAGTTATTTTGGGTTGTTTATGTTGTCTTGGCATGCTAAAATGATAGGACTCAGGGACTGGGATGTCGGAAAGGTTCGGGGAATCGGAAATTGCAAGGACAACTAAAAGGGTATGAAAGTGGGAAACTCCTTGGTGAGGTTTCGGGAATGCTGAAGCCATGACAAGTAGTCATTGTTTTGCTAAGGGCTAAGGGGTGGTAACTCGTGTTGTTATTATCTATGTAAGTTCTGAAATTAATAGGGTTGTTAAATGCTAAAAAGGGGAAACCGTTCTTTATATGTAAATAAAGGGTGAGTGTGTTTAGTCTTCGGATGGAGGTCGATATTAAGTTATATACCCGGGAGAGAGGGTAGGTGATGGCTTATGATTCCTGTGATTGTTGTATATTTTGTACTCTTATCTAAGTGTTTGTATGAATTGCATTGCTTAGAGGAATTGTGTCGAATGTCTAAGGGTCCTGTTTTACAGTCTGTGAATTGAATGGTGTGTTGCTTGTTAGTTTACAAGTTTTTTGTTCATTATTTGACTGTGGATTGTTGACATTCGGTTGGCTCGGGTACCATGCCTGGTACGGAACACTAACGATTGGCTCGGGTACCACACCTAGTACGAGTTTATTTTACTGCATCATTGCATTGATATTGTTCCACTACATTGACTGTTATTGGTTCCGTGAGTGGACCAGGCTATTTTATTGAATTGTGATATTGGTTGGTGGTCCTTGAGTGACCGGGAATCCTGTTATATCTGCTGAGTTGGTCTTGGATTAGGCTAGGTTGTCTGTTTAACACTTAGGTTTTGTTTAGAGGGGATCCTAAGGTGGGTCCAGGATATACGACAATGGTTGTTATTGGTTATGTTGTTGATTATTGATCAGAGTTATAAAGGTGGTTTACATGTGGTTGATAAACTAGGGAAATGGCTGGGAGTCTTACATGGTGTGACTAGTGGGTGATATCCTGGGAGGAATTGTTTAGTGACTCAGGACGGGTTCGGGTATTTGTGTGTAGTGTCCTGGGTGTAGGGGTTCTGGAATGACAGGGTCGGGGCCGTTCTGGATGCATATTCATGGGAGTTGAATAAGTTAATGGTGAGGCAGTCAGAGTTGGATTTAGCAGTTGGTCTAAGGTTAGTGTGATTTGGGAAGTCTAAGGTTAGTGAGACTTGAGAAGTCTAAGGTTGTGTGACCTGGGAAGTCTAAGGTTAGTGCAACTTGGGAAGTCTAAGGTTGTGTGACTCGGGAAGTCTAAGGTTGTGTGACTTAGGAAGTCTAAGGTTGTGTGACTTGGAAAGTCTAAGGTTAGTGTGACTTGGGAAGTCTAAGCTTAGCGTGACTCAGAAGACCTGAGAGAGAGGGAGTCGGCAGTGGAAGGAATAGAAAGGGTTGAGGTAAGGGGTACGAGTAGACGATCGGTTGAGATCGGGTCTGGTAAGGGAAAGCGGTGAAGGATGGAGTTATATTGTTTATTTTCATGTTTTTCCCTATTCTTCTTATATGATGGTAGGAGTGGATTCAGATCGACCGATGATGCATACCAGTACGTGTGGTTGTACTGACTCTATTCTTTCTATACCTTTTCTGTATAGTCTGGTTGCAGGGCTGGTGATGTTTTATAGGTATATGGCGATGGTGATCTGCAACAGCTTCTGTCCTTCCTCCATGACGGAAGTTGTGTCTCATTGACTTTTCCTTCTTGTATAAATCTTGTAGTAACTCTTGTACCTATTTAGACTAGGTCCTAGGGAGGGTAATTTATATTTCAGAACTGTTTTCTATTTTCAAATGTTGTAATAACAAGGTGTTCATAATAAAAGGAAGGTTATTTTGCTACTTTCTATTTTTCTCATGTCACCTGTTGGATGGGTGGTGAGAGTTCGTCTATCTAGGTGGTTAGAGTAGGCGCCCACACGGCCCGGTGGGTTGGGTTGTGACAGAGACGAAGAGTGGAGAGCCCAACTGACTAGTAGTGCTAGCTGACCTACTGCTGCTAGTTGCTGGTATGACAGACGATGAGCCTATATGTGTATAATGACCATCGAGGGTGGTGTAGCCCTGCGTAGGTGCCACGATGGGGGCTGATCGAGTCTGAATAGAGGGATCAAGTGGATGAAGTAGATCCACTTGTGTAGGAATACTCTGTGGCTTTTGAGACGACCTACTATATGAAAGTGGGGCCCTATGTGGGATAGACTCAGACTGGGACTCATGAATGTGAACCCCTGTGGGCCCTCTAGGATTAGGAGGGTTCTTTTTACTTTTGGTCTTTTTGACCTTTAATTTCTTTCCCTTTTCCTGATCACTTACCATCTACTATAATTAAAAGGTAAAATATTATTTGTGAAGATATATATATATAGATTATCATTTATACGAAAAGGAATACGAGGAAATATTCACTACATTAGTCACTTTGCTTCTAAAAATATTAGTAATAAATATTAATTAAGACAATAATACAAAGTATTCAAACATCAATAATTAAAAATAAAGAACACATGCAACAAACTAATTATATTGTTAATCCTCTTCTTCTGAAGTTTCCTCATCGTCTATCAATTCATCCTCTTCTTCTGAAGTTTCCTCATCGTCTATCCATTCAGCCTCTTGTTCTGTTGGTTGCTCATCATCCATATTTGCTAACATTCATATCTCTTTTGGACTAACTTCTTCTAAAATGTGTTCAGGATGCTCCAAATTATCTTCTAAAATCAGCATCCACAACTTGGTGAACATTCTCTATTTCATTCTGATATGCAACATCCAACACATTCTCAACTTCCACCCTCCTATAGGCTTAGTTTTGATAACAACCCACCAATTAGACTTGTCTGTACGCAACAGATAAGGAGCATAGTACACTTGCTTAGCATTTTGGACAATAATAAAAGGATCATAAGCCCTCAACATTCTAGTGTGTTTAACTTCAATGATGTTATGTTTCTTAAGTTCTCTTGTGCCTATGTTTGGGGTTGGATCAAACCACTTGCATTGAAAAAGTACTATTCTTTTTACTGGCTGTCACGACCCAACCTACCGGGCCGTGCGGGCGCGTACTCTAATCACCTAGATAGACGAACCCTTACCACCCGTCCAACAGGTAACATGCAAAATTAAAGTAAACCTTTAAATTAAGCCACCTTTATACATAACTGAAATCCTTTCGTTTACAAATCCTGTTCAGAAATAGGCTACATAAGAAATTGCAAGAAAACCTTTACAATATTGAAACCCCTCCCTAGGATCTAGTCTAAACAGGTACAAGAGCTTCTACAAGATGACACAAAGAGTTAAAAGACCCAACTTTCGCCATGGAATCGAAGACAGAAGTTGTTGGAGACCCTCATCGCCGTGAACCTATAAAACATCACCAACCTGCAACTAGACTATACCAAAAAGGTATAGCAAGAGTAGAGTCAGTACAAACACACGTACTGGTAGGCATCATCGGTCGACCCGAATCCATTCCTACCATCATATAAGAAAAACAGGGAAAGACATGAAATAAACATTATAGCTCCCTCCTTCACCTTTAACCTTGACCCTGACATCTAGGACCTCCCAAGTACATGAAATAAACATTATAGCTCCCTCCTTCACCTTTAACCTTGACCCTGACATCTAGGACCTCCCAAGTCACCTTGTCACCTAGACTTCCCAAGTCATCTTGTCACATAGACTTCCCAAGTCACCTTGACACGTAGACTTCCCAAGTCACATTTAACCTTTACCCCAGTCAACTACCTTGACTAAATATTCAGACTTGACCCGGCTAGCTGCCCACCCAAACCACTATTATACCCAAGTATTACCTACCATTTTCCAGACTTTCCCAGACCTCTAGGACAGCTTTACCACCTGGTTATATTAACCAATAACCACGCCCATACTTTTCGTCTTCCTCTATATTTACCAACCACATGCAACTTACCTAGAAACCATTGACACATTCAATAACAACAACTCGGTCCACTCACAGACCCTCCAAGGATCCTCTAGCCACACCTAAGTGTTCAACAGGCTACCCGGTCTACCCCAAGATCCATCCTTATGCTTATTAACACAATTAATCTTTGACCGTCATTAGAACACTTAATGACAATAAAACATGAACTCATAACCTCTTTTACATTGTTCGGACCCACCCGGATCCCCCCTAACACATCTAGGTGTTAACATGAAAACCCGGTCTACACCAAGACTAACTTGTAACATGATGCAAAAACCTGGCCTACACCAAGACCAACTGATAACATGATGCAACAACCCGGCCTACACCAAGACCAACTAATAGCATGATACAACAACCCGACCTACACCAAGACCAAACTAATAAAATGATATAACAATCCGGCCTACACCAAGACTGAACTAATAACATGATATAACAACCCGGCCTACACCAAGACCGAACTAATAACTTGATATAACAGAATTCTCGGTCACTCAAGGACCACCATTGGACATCTCGATTCAATGAAAATAGACCGATCCACTCACGGAACCAATACCAAGTATCACATTCAGTAAAATAACCAGGTCCACTCACAGAACCAATATCAACCAATGCAATACAATAGTCAATGAAATAATGCAAGATGCAATAAAGTAAACCCGTACCAGGCGTGGTACCCATGCCAACCGAATGTTATACTTGTATCAGGGGTGGTACCCGTGCCAACCATGTGTTATACCCATACCAGGCATGGTACCCATGCCAACCATGTGTTATACCCGTACCAGACGTGGTACCCGAGCCAACCGAATGTCAACAAACCACAGTCAATATATGAACACACACAACTTGTAAAACCAACAAGTAAAACAATTCATTAACAGACTATAAACAGGAACCTAGACATTCCACACAATTTCCCTAAGCAATGTAATGCATACAATCACTTAGACATTAGTACATGAATATACACATTCACAGAAAATCATAAGCCATCACCTACCCCATTTCCAGGTAACCGGTGAACCGTTAAATCCCGTCTGAAGACTATTCCTTGGTTTACCCTTTTTATTATAACATGTAACTAGCGATTTCCCTTTTTAGATAAATAAACAAGCATGCGACACGCTTCCCTTTTCTAACCTTAGCCAGACCGCCGCTAAGCCTCAAGCAATAAACATTCCTGAAACCCCACCTAGGAGATTCCTATTCTCGTTTCCCGTGCTCCCAAGCACTTTCCCAGTTCCCCAAACCTTTCTGACATGCTTGTCCCTCAACCCATTATTTTATCAAGATAATAAGAATAAGTTGAACACATAATACCATTCACAAGACCAGCCATTTCGTACATCCTAGAAATAACACAACCAATCCCGAATCCGCCAGACTCCGTGCCTGGAGGCCTAAAACATGGATTCTCCGTTTCTACTATACAACAAGTACGGAAAGTAAACAGGTCTAACTACTCATGAAACATAGCCTACCTGGGCACCAAGCAGCTGTAACTGTGCATTTCTGGATCCGTAGAGGCATTCTTGGCAGTTCTGCAGGCCCAGATCCATGGTTTTGCATCCTTTTTATCGAAATTCCTTTCTCGTTCTTGGTCTAAAAATAACACACAGTACATACAATTAACACACAAGGCCTGCACATTACCCAGACTATACCAAATCCCCAAATCTCAGGCCACCCATGATCATCCCACCCTTTTCTCGGGCTTTCCACCGTTAAATCTCCTATTTCTATCATTTTATGGATAAAACAGAGAATTTAACAACCTATAATCATAATAACATACTATTAACAATACCCAAGAACATACATGCTTGGAATCCCCTTTTTTCCCTAAATTCCACCATCCCTAGTTCATTCCAACCCTTCCCCAATTTTCCTCATAGAAATTCTACCGCATAGGAAACATATTACAGAGTTTGGGGAACGAAAGCCTTACCTTAGGGAAGATTTTTGATGGAAGAATGAGGAAAAACGCCTGGAATCGCCTAGCCCTTCTCCCAAAACAAACTTGTAAAAAATTGATGTTTTGGGGAATATTTCTGCACTAAAACCCCGTCGGCCCACTATAGCGGTCCGGCTATAGCGGTAGGCTATTGTTGTAGCGGTCTTAAGTGGGTTGACCTCCCCTTGATTTCCGCTATAGTGGTAGCCGCTATCGCGCCTGACCGCCCTCATCATGAACAGAATGTCCAAAAATCTGCCAATTTTGGCCATATCGCAACACACTTGCTTCTCCCGATGACCTGAAGAAACTCTTTCACGTCAAATGCGATTCTGGGAATACTACTAACCTAAATGCGATTTTGAAAAGTCCCTCGTACTTTTTTATGTCTTGGCTACGCGGAAAACTAGCTTAACATAAGACACCTAAATACATACTTACCTAGATTTCCCTAGACTCTACCTCGCTCCAAAACTGACCGAGGCTAGCCTAGCCCAGAATTTCAAACTCCCAAATTCAGAGTTTTCTAACTCTAACACTTGGCATGATTTGACTACCCGTAATGACGGACCCAGTCATTACACTGGCCAACCAGAATACTCCAACTCTAGAATCTCTTGTAGGACGCCAAAATAATCAACATTGTCATTTTGGTTTCCATCATCACCTTTAACCCAAACACCACTATTGTTAGTATTTCAATGCTTTGAGTAATCCTCAGTGTCAAATTTAAACCCATTTACAATATACTGAGTCATTGTATAAACTTCAATTGGTCCATAAGAGATATCCTTCAACAATTGAGAATATGTGGCTACATGTGGCGAATGGTGCACCTATATATAGTTTGTAAGTTAAATACAGTGTTAGTTAAAGGATGAATGAAGACTTAAACTTTATTATGTGATTATCATAGAACTTACCCAATTACTATACCATAATGTAAATGATGGATACACTTGATCTTGGCCGAATTCGCGCACAAAATAACTGTTCATTCACAATAAGGCGTTAGTTTCCTTAAGATAATCACAATTGAATATATTGTGTAAGTATTTAATTTTCTTACTATAAAAAGGGTTGAACTTTCGGGCAATTCCGCACGACATGTAATGCCGCAACATTTTTCTCCCTTTCGGTAAGTAAGCGATGTTTAAGCTTTTTTGAACGCTTACATGATTGATTGAATATTGATAATTGATCTAGAGCAGGGTCATTCTGAGTGTCTTGATGTCGATTTGGTCTGTTTCTCAAACATGACACTTGATCATCAAAGTAGTAAGAACAAAATTGGGTTGTTTCTTTAGCAAGGTATGCTTCAACTATAGAGCCTTCCACCCTATTTTCGTTCTTAACACCTCCTTTACTTTTGTCAATGGTTCTGCAAAATTATATGTTAGCTATGTAATTTATAAAAAATAGTTATATGTTAGTCTATTATTATTGCTTACCGCTCAAAAAGATACATCCACCTAGTTTGAACTGGACCTCCTAATAGGGCTTCATCGACAAGGTGAATGGGAAGATGTTCCATCACATCGAAGAATCCAGGTGGAAGAATCTTCTCCAACTTATTGGTGATAACAACAATATTTTTGGCCATTAGAATCAGATTTTATACTCTCTATGTGCTAGAACACAGTTCTTTGAAGAACAAACTAATCTCTGTCATCAGTTTTCATATTTTTTCAGGCAATCCACTAAAAGCAATTGGAATTAATTGTTCCATAAAAATATGACAGTCATGACTTTTTATCCCATGGAGGATTTCATGCTCCATGTCAACCCTCTTCCCTAAATTGGAGGCATATCCATCTGATATCTTCAAACTTTCTACCCACTCACATATTTTTTGCTTTGTTCCAATGTGAATGCATAACTGGCCTTGGGCATAAAGACATTTATATTGGCAAACTTTTGCAAATGTAGCTCTGGACGTCTACAGTGAATTGGTAAGTCAAGTCTAGCCTTAATATTATCCTTTGTCTTGACATTCACATCCATCACAGTTATCAAAATAATTTTTTTCAATATGCATGACATCAAGATTATGCCTAAGTAGATTATCCTTCCAATATGGTAACTTTCAGAATATTCTTTGCTTTGTCCAATTATGTGAAACACCATATCCATGAAATTTGTACAGTTTTTCCTCGGTAACCTTTGAAAAATATTTAACCCTCTCCCAAATATCATGACAAGTTAATGTTCAAGGTGGACCATCCCATTCTGTTTTATTCTTTGTAAATGCATACTTTATTCTTCTAAACTCATGATTATCTGGCAAAAATTTATGATGACTATAATGACCCTTCCGGTCATTTATGCGTTTTTGCTTTCTTTGTACTGTTAGAGCTATCCTGTAGCGGCCTCAAGTCATTTATGGCTTGCTAAAATCGGTGGTTCGGTGTCCTGTCCGTTTGTTTGATCTTTATACTGCGTCTCAAAAGTTGAGTTATTGAGATCGTGCCATAGTGAATTGCGATCTTATGACCTTAACCTTCATCCCGTATCAAAGGTTCGCGAGCCTAAATTTATGGACTTTATTAACATCGTGCGCATTCAAAAATATATGATGTTAAATTAGAATTTGATAAATAGTTTTATTTTTATTTTCTTCCTAAAATGTTTTAAATATTTGTGTATGTATTTATTTTATAAGAGTTTTATAGATTATTAATATTTCAACGGAGATAGAAAACTTAGTTATGTTATAAATTATTATTATAATATAGTATATTTTATTTAAAAGAATTTTTATTTATTACGGTATATTTAAAAAGTTATATTTATTTTACCACGAACCTATGCAATATTCGAGTATGTATATAACGAGATAAAGATATTAGTCTATCTAACATCACACGTGGAATTGAGTAAAGTATGCATCATGTTACTAATACTATTAGGATGACATATGTGTGTGTAGTAATCAATGACTAAGTGACTCACCTACTAGATTGAAAAGTGTTCATGTATATGTATATACCACTACATCTCTCATCATTTTCCTTTTTCATATTAGGAATGGTGGATTAATTTTAAGCAAACAAAAATGTATACTAGTGGCAGTAGTATACTTATACATGCAGATTCATTGAAGGATTTTAGGTAGGACCGTATATATATATGTGCATATAAATGAATATTCATCAACGCTATAGTTTATTATCAAAAGAAAAATTAATTATCTACGTCAAGTTACTCAAGTTCGAATTCGAGTTTGATTTTATTTTGGAGCTTCTCGGAGTGGTTCAGGCTTGGACATCATCGTTCTAAAGCAGCTTGTCATCAGACGACAGGTAGGTTATGGTCTAACTCCTCTAGACTCCGCATATATAGGATAAAATTGTATTAATGGGCATCCTTGGGTTGGGTTTATTAGGTTGGTACCACAGACCTTGACCGCTTTATTTCTATCTGCCTACTTTTGTTCCTCCGATGCTTGTAGTACTTGCTTGATAAGTTTATTCACCCTTGTGGTCCCGTGTGGACTTATTGGCTCTGGAACATAGAAGATGAGTTATTGGGAATGTCAGCGAGTCCCGGGCACAGAAAGATCTTTCTAGGCTGGTTATGCTTGCTGAGTAGCTGTGGGCCTGTACAGGGCCGATAGGTTGATTGTGAGCTGCTGGGCGGCTATTTGTGTTGATCATTCATTTCCATGCATATAAAGAGGATTTATCCATGTTTTACTATGATTTTGGCTTCGGGCCTACTGGATTTGTTTTCTAAACATTGCATGGCCCTGGGGGCCCATTTTCGATGGAAATGATTCGGAAATGTTCTGACTTACCTTGTGGATCTTCTTGGGGTAAAATAAAGTTAAATTATGATTTCTATCGCCAGTTTTACTACTAATGCTAGACTCGGCAGGGTCGAGGTGCTAGTTGAGTTTTCTTACTACTTGAGATGATTTTAGTCTCGGTCGAACCGAGCACCTGAGATGATTTTCTACTGTTTAGACTCGGTTACTGTAATGACCCTTTCGGTCATTTACGCGTGTTTGCCTTTCTTGTACCGTTAGAGCTTACATGTAGCGGCCCCAAGTCATTTATGGCTTGCTCGGACCGGTAGATCGGTGCCCGACCATTTGCTTGGTCTTTTTGGCCATTCCTTGTTTTAGAGCTTTTAGCTTTTGAAATCATTGACTTCAGTCAACATCCTGGGTGTACGTGCTCGGAATCGAATTTTGACAGTTCCATTAGCTCCGGAGCGTGAACTTTGGTCTAGAGGGACCTTTGGTCGGGATCTGGGAGCTTCTTAGCTTGGAATTCTCTCTCGTTCTGTGTTTTCAGGCCAGTTGGGCTTGTTTGGTTGACTTTGATCAACATTCGGAGAGGACGGTCTCGGATGGAAATTCCGTCAGTGCTTTTAGCTCCGAAATGTCGAGTTTAGGCTAGAGGGACTATTGGTTTGGGTCCCTAGGCTTCCGGACTTGATTTTGGCCATTGGGTTCCATTTTGGGAATAGTTGGCTAAAGGTTGATTTTGGGCGTAGGGCCCACTTTTCGTTAAATTGACATCCTATGGGATTTTTGTCAATTCCATTGGATCCGGAACGCCGTTTCTAGTCGAATAGCTCAAGTCGTTTGTGTTCGCGGGACCCCGGATGCGTTCCCGGGGACCCATCTTGTGAAAATTTGCCTAAGGATTGGTTGCTGGTTGCTGGTGTGGGCAGCACCATGCGCATGTGCCCATGCGCCCTGGCCGGCTGTGCCCATGCGCCCTATGCGCCCTGGCCGCCTGTGCCCATGCGCCCTGGCCGCCTGTGCCCATGCGCCCCATGCGCCCTGGCCGCCTGTGCCCATGCGCCCCATGCGCCCTGGCCGCCTGTGCCCACGCGCCCTGGCCGCCTGGGCAACCCTGGCCCCTGGCGCTGGCAGCTTATATAGCTGGCCAGCCCTCTTCTCCCCTTTATTTCTAAAAACCCCAAAACCATATTCTCCATTAAAATAGATCTCAAAAACCTCCATATAACCATTGTTCATCCCAACTACTTGGAGGATAATATTTTGTCGATCCATGCTCGTTTGTGGACTCCTAAATCCAATAAACCCTCTCTTTAAATTCGGAATTTTCCATGGATGATGAACCCAAAACCTCCATAAATCACCTTGATCATTACCAACAGCTTGGAGGTTAATATTTTCTGAATCTTGAGCGTTTGTTGGATTCTAAATCGGGTAAGTTCTTTCGTGATTTTTCCGATTTCTTCCACGAATTTCATTCTTTTAATTCCTTGATTTGCGGGGTGTTTTGAGCCCTAATTGTTGTCCGTTTCCGCTCAATTTTTGAGCATGTGCTTCCAGGATGGTAAGGAACACATGTGTGTTTTTCATTTTCGGTTTTGGGTTATGGGGCCCACGGGCCCGTTTGTGACCCCGGGTATATTTTTGGCATTATGGTTATCGTTAGTCTTGTTTTAATCTGTAGATTGTTGTATTGATAGTGGTTTTGCGATTTGGAGCTTCCCAGAGCAGTTCGAGCCTGGACGACGCCGTCCCCACAGCTATTCGTCGGACGACAGGTAGGTTATGGTTTTCCCCTATCTAGACTCTGCGTATATAGGCTATAACTGCATTAATTAGCATCCTTGGATGGGTTGTTATAGGTTGGTACCCCAGACCTTGTCCGTCTTTCGTCCGTCTATTTCATACGTTGTTTGTAGTATTCGCGTAGTAATGTATATTACCTTTGTGGTCCTGTGTGGCCTTGTATTGACTCTGGAACATAGATGGTGGGCTATTTGGGAATGTCCGCTAGTCCCGGACATAGAGATTTTCCTTTTAGGCTGGTTATGTCTGCTGAGTAGCTATTGGGCCTGTGCATGGCTGATAGGAATTGTTGTGAGCCATTGGGCTACTTTTATATTTGTGTGCGAGCATATCATCCATGAAAAATGTTTTCCCCTGCATGTTTTACTACAGTTTTGGATGTGAGCCACTACTGACAGTTTTCCTAAATTTGCATGGCCCTGGGGGCCCGTTTTTGGTACTGTTGTTGATAGAAAATGAGATTTTTGGATGTTTTTGCACTGATTTTATTACTGGTACTAGTCTCTGCTGGGTAGAGCACCAGACTTGATTTTATTACTGATACTAGTCTCTGCGGGGCAGAGCACCAGACTTGATTTTATTACTGATAATAGTCTCTACCGGGCAGAGCACTAGACTTGATTTACTACAGTTTTAGACCCGGTTACGCCCGGGCACCCTTGGAGGGGTTTTTGAGGCATTTTCTACTACTATAGTCCTGGATGGGGTCTGGGCATGCATACTTGAGACTGGGTCTCTATCTTGATCCCGGACTTGCTTCCGGATAACATGTCTTGATACTGAGTTTTAGTATGGGGTCGGGGACCTCCATGGACCTTGCCACTCTGGGATTGGGGCTTCGGGCTGCGTGTGCTGAAGGGAAGGGTATACGGTGGAGTAGAGGTATACAGGCTGAGTCCTTCCATGGAACCTGCCTGCTGGGCTCGATTGGCACCGGAGGAGGTACATACAGAGGTTCTATTTCATATCATATCATATCATGCATTGGATTCCACCCTTGCTTGCTGTGTGTTCAGTGTACGCTCCGGTAGTATGGGATGCCAGAGGGTTTGCTTTCACTTGATTTTGTTCCTCGGTTGTATGGGCGGCCGTTGGGACTGTAGGTAGACTATATTTACTCCTGCCTTTATTTAGAGCTTGTCTTGGCACTCGGTTCTGGAAAGATTAGTGATGGCTAGCATATTGAGTCTTTGGTTGTGGAATTTTTGATTATTGAGAGGGCCTTGGAGTCCTATCTTATTGAGGCACTTTGGTGTGGCCTTCTGAGCAGAGTGTGAGACTCTGGTTCTATTCTTGTGGAAAGCTGAGTGGTATCCCTCGGTTATTGTAGCCTAGTTATTTCATCCTAGGGTTGTACTTGTGAGGTGACTCCCTGGTTATGCTATCATATGATTGGATTGGTGTTATGATTTCCTTATACTGGTTGATTCCATTTTGAGTATGTTAGACTGCTCTTCATCTTTTCCTTTTACTTGAGGTTACCGGTATACCACCATTTTCTCAACTCTCTCTCTTACTTATATTATTATGCAAGGACTCCAGGTGTGTTCTCCTTTCCTTCACCTGTAATTCTATGTAATTGTATCTCTGTGCTAGCATGTGTTACTTGAAGCTCTTGGTTATGGATGATCTGTGCTAGCTCCTTGTGCCTTGCTTATTGCCTCAGTGACTGCTTTCTTGCTATCTATTACTTACTGCTTTTATATCTTATATGCGCTCAGTCGGCCTATGATACCTATTGAGTACCCGTGGTTTTGGTGCTCATGCTACACTTCTGCACTTTTTGTGCAGATATTAGCTGAGGTTTCGCCGTTGATCACTTTGGAGACTCGTGCAGCTTTTGGATCTTTGAGACTGGGGTGAGCTCCTGATGGTCGGGGCTTGTCTACATCTCATCTGTTGTATTGTTTCTCCTTGTACTTTCGGAGGCAATTTATGTTGTATTTTGTTACTACTAGCACTTGTATCCTATTAGAAGCTTCTGTACTGTTGATACCAAGTCTTGGGGTTGGTGTAGTTTCCTTTATGTATTTATATTCGAGTTTTGCTTTCGCTTATTTCTTCTTGCTGGTGCATTTTGGTTAGGTAGTAGCCCATTACTAACCGTTTTGGGCTACGAGAATTGGTTCACCTACTAGGGGATTGTAGGTGCCATCATGAATTGAGAAATCGGGTCGTGACAACTTGGTATCAGAGCTCTAGGTTCACTGGTGTCATGGTACTGAAGCATGTGTCTAAGTAGAGTCTCGTGGATCAGTACGATGACGTCCGTATCCTATCTGCGGGAGGCTACAGGGCATTGTTAGGAAATATTTCATCTTCTTGGCTCCTCATCATGCGTTCCTGGATCTATTGACTTTTAAACTTCGGTTGTTCATTCATTCTCAAATTCCTCAGACGAATGGGATAGAGGTTGGGGCCGAGGCTTCTGTGCCTATTTCTTCAGTGCTTCCACTAGCGCCAGGACTCCAGAGTGAGGGTTTATTGCACTAGATAGGGGGTGTGGGGTCAGCCTAACCTCCGATTAGATTTATAGCGACCTCAACGATTCATGACACCATGGTTAAGACTTTGAGTCCTCCGGTGAGTGTTCCAGTACCTGGTTTTGTGAGTGGTGCTTCAGTTATAGTTGAGCTTCTAGTTCTTCAGCAGGGTTGTCTGTCAGTATTGGAGTACGAGGCGAGATTTTCCCATTGGGATTCATCTGGTATAGGCTGTTTTTGGTGTAGTGAGCATGGGTACTTTGATAGGAATTGCCCCAGGATTATGTATCCCAGACAGCCTGGTTGTTATCACTGTGGAGAGATTGGTTACCTTTATAGATATTGTCCCCGGCGAGGGCCGGTTAGGCCTTTAGTTTCGACTACTCAGTCCAGAGTTATATCCCATCAGCTTGATACTCCTCTTGGTGGGCCAGAGGTAGAGGTTCCTGATATCGTTGCTCCAGGTTAGGCTTTTGCTACCTTCGACTTGTGATAGTCCTGCTCGCGTTGCGATTCTATCCCTTCTGTCATTTATATTCTTATATGCCTACCTGCTATTTATTTAAGTTGTTTGGCTACCCTAATTGTAGTACCGATGTGTTATTTTATTGGTAGTTTATTCTTTAGTAGTGGATGGGGGTAAGTTAGCCTTGAGAGGTGTTTTCCCGGAGTTGTAGCTCGTGGGTAGTTCTTGTTATTCTATTTCTAGTTGGGTTACCCCTGTTTCATTGTGATTATGGACTTTTGGTTGGGTTTCCTTTGTTGAGCGGTCCTAGATAGTTGTTGCCTAGGCCATTAACTAGCGTGGCTAGAGATCCGTGTGATGGTTTGATGTATTACCGGTAGTTGGGCCGGAGTTAAGATTTTGCCTCAGTTGGGAGATATTGGTTATGCTAGTGTGCATAGATTGGTTTGGTCTCCCGAGTGTCTAGAGTCGACCCTCTTTGTTGATTAGTTTAGGAGGTTGGTAGGTATGCGGGTTGTTCCCATATTCTCCTCCACTTCCTGGTCCGTTGGGTGTTTTTTTGTATCCCTAGCTCCAGTTGGAAAGAATCTTGATCGTAGTTCTTTCGATAGACTCTGGATGTGGGCATCGTGATTGGGTCTTGACTTTAAGCACTTCCGACTAAGTGTTGATTGTAACCTCGTGGTTAGGTTGTATTTGTAAGCATTTCGGGTGAGTTAGGTATCCGGCCCATTCTTCTCCTGCCTTATTGAATTTGACGTGTAGCCATGAGAAGTAAGGTAATGGCTTCAGGTTCTTATTGGAGAAAGGATTTGTAAGGTTTAGTATGTGCTAAGGAAGCATTTTTTTTAGTTGAAAAAGAAGGGAGATGACTCTTTGTTTGTGTTTAAGTGTCCTCGTAGTTGCCTGAGGTGGCGATGAAGGTTTGCTTTGGGATTGTGTGTTGGTGATTCGATCCAACCGTCTACACATTGTCGTGGGTTTTCCATCGATTGGTTTTTGTTTCAGTAGCAGCTGCGGTGTTGGCAACTTGTGTTTTCAGGCCTAGTTGGCTTGGGTTCTTAAGGGTTCATTGGCAGCATAAAGGTTCGAGCAAGGCTTTGGTTGGCAGTTTTGAAAGTCGGTGTTCAGAATCATAACTTGGCAGGTTACATCAGATGGTTTGTGGCAGTTTCGATTTGGTTGCAGCATCCTAGTGCCAGAAGGCAGTGGGTGCGGGCAACTTAGCTTCTTTTATTTCAGTTGTGGATGCGGCTATTGGGCTTGGAAACCTAGTCCTTGGCTAACCTCTACAAGAGGCAAGATATTCTAGATTTCAGCAGCGTTCTAGTTAGTACGAGGTTCTTCTACCATGGTTGGACAGACTCAGCGGCGTAAGTTTGAGCTTCAGCAGTGGTGTATGCTTTATGTGGTCAGCTTGTGCGGGTTAAGACTAGCAAGGCTATTTTGAGCTCTGATGATACGTAGAGACTGATAATAGCCATTCGTTTGCCCAGGATTTGAAAGCTTGTTCAGTTAGTTCTTCCGGGGTTGTTGTTTATGTGGGGTCCCAGTGTTGGTTAGACTCAGCCAGTATGGACTAAAAGTTTGGTATGATATATGCTTCAAAATAGTTGGTTGTGTTCAGATTCGGTAGAGCGGTTGATTCAAGCCAAGGGGTTGAGTTGAAGTTATATGTAAATTTCCATGTCTAGATGGCAACTTTGAACCCCAGAAACCCTTTCCTTGCATACGGGGAGTTCTGACTTGATATTCTCAACGTGGTTGATTTCTTCATAAGTTGAGATTAGTAAAGTGATTTAGAATTTATGCAATATTCGAGTGTTTGGAGCTTAGTTGGTGGTTACAGACCTCGTGGTAGGCTTACCACACTTCTTGCAGAGGCTTGGTTTTGGTTTTGGGTCTGTTGGGCAGGTTTCCCTGGTTCATTCGCTTCCAGTTGACTCAGACTCGGCATGGTGCAGCAGTTGGGTTCATTTTACAGTTTGGAAGTTCTCCGTCAACACAAGGTATCCACATGTGCCTTCCTTAACTTTGGTGTGCAAAGTTCAATCGGGTTCAGATGGTTGGTTCAGCTGGGTTCAATTATCGAGTTTGATGTTAGCAAAAGTGTCCGTTCATTTGTTGATGGTCAGTCGGGGAAGGTAACTACAACTTTTGACGATATACTTCGGATTGTTATTTTGGATGTCAAAGGCTAGTAGACTATAGCTTGACTTCGATATAACTTGAGTATAAAAGGTGAATTCGTCTGTGGTAGAGTATAAGCGTGAGCTATGGATCTCCAGTGTGTCAGTTGATGTTTCGATAGTGGCTCGAATGTTCAGCTTTTATGAAGTTTCATGATTATGGCGCAGAAGGATTTGGCTCAGAATAAAAGGGTTTTGCGGATCAACGGGTTCATGAGTTAGAGTTTTGGTTGTTGGCTTTTTTGGCAAACTTGGTTGTGGTTTCGAAGATTTCAAGTTCTGTGTGTTGATCGCCTTGCTTCTCTGGTTTCGATGTTGTGTCAGTGCTCATACTACACTTCTGCATCTTTTTGGTGCAGATATTAGTTGAGCTTTCGCCGTTGATCCCAGAGACTCGTGCAACTTTTGGATCTTCGATACTAGGGTGAGCGCCTGACAATCGGGGCTTGACCACATCTCATCTTTTGTACTGTTACTCTTTGTATATTCGAAGACAGTTGTACCTATCTTTTGTTACCTCTAGCACTTGTATTCTATTAGAAGCTTTTGTACTGTTGATACCAAGTTTTGGGGTTGGTGTAGTTTCTTTTTGTATATATTCAGGTTATTGCTTTCGCTTTGTTCTATATTTATATTCTGCTTCCTCTTATTTTTACTTATTGTGCGTATTGGTTAGGTGGTAGCCCATTACTAGCTGTTCTGGGCTACGGGAATTGGTTTGCCTACTGGGGGGTCGTAGGTGCCATCATGACCTGAGAAATTGGGTCATGACAGTTGGTATCAGAGCTATAGGGTCACCGATGTCATGGTACAGAAGCAAGTGTCTAAGTGGAGTCTCGCGGATTGATATGATGACATCCGTAGCCTATCTGCGGGAGGATACAAGGCATTGTTAGGAAAAGTTTTAACTTCTTGGCTCCTTATCGTGCGTTCCTGGCTCTATTGACTCTTAAACCTCGGTTGTTTCATTCCTTCTTCGATTCCTAAGACGAGTTTGCCAGCCGGTGATGTTGAGGCTTCTATGCCTATTGCTTCGGTGCTTCTGTTAGTGCCAGGACTTCAGAGTGAGAGTTTATCGCATTAGATAGGGGGTGTGGGACCAGCCCAGCCTCCGATTGGATTCAGGTCTACCCAGTTCTTTAGGACACCGTGGTTAGGACTCTGAGTCCTCCAGTGGGTATTTCAGTACCCGGTTCTGCAAGTGGTGCTTCAGTTAGGGTTGAGCTTCCAGTTCTTCAGCATAATGGTATGTTGGTATTGGAGTATGAGGCGAGACTTCATAAGATGGTTAGGCATACTGCTAGGGTTGTACCTTCAGAGTTTGATAGAGTCCAGAGCTTTGTTAGGGGTGTGATTTCACCTCTCCGTTTGGCGATCAAGCATTTGGTTACAGTTGGGATGACCTTCCTTCAGGTAGTGGATCATTCTTGGGCTATCGAAGGGTTTATGCCATGAGGCTTATGGAGTTAGTACTAATAAACGTCGTCGCCAGGAAAGTTTCCGAGGTTCTCAGGCTCGAGGTAGGGGGTTCCTCACCAGTGATAGATTCCATTGCTTCCTATCTACCTGGCTAATTTTAGTTACTCCACAGGTCTCAGAGGGTAGTGGTACAGGGCATGTTGAACTTAGAGGACATGGTACGGGTCAGATTCTTTGGGGTTCGTTTTCAGGTTGTGTAAGCTGTGGTGGCCGGTCAGGTTCAGTGAGATCTCCTCGCCCATATGTACCCAGTGGGATTTGATTTAAGTATGGTGAGTGTGGGAACTTTGCTAGGGATTACCCCATGTTCGCGTATCCCAGTCAGCGAGGGTGTTATAATTGTGAAGTAGTTGGTCACTATTTTAGATATTATCCCCGGCGAGGGATGGTTGAGCCTTCAGCTTCGACTACTCAATCCAGAGTTAGACCCTATCAGTCTGATGCCCTTCCTGGTGGGCCAGAGTTAGAGTTTCCTAATATCGTTGCTCCAGGTAAGGCTTTTGTTACCCTTGGCTTGTGATAGTACTACGCGCGTTGCGATTCTATCCCTTTTATCATTCTTTGTGTCACGACCCGATTTCTCAAGTCATGATGGCACCTACAATCCCCCAGTAGGCGAACCAATTCCCGTAGTCCAGAACGGTTAGTAATGGGCTACTACCTAACCAAAATGCACCAGCAAGCAGAAATAAGCGAAAGCAAAACTCGAATATAAATACATAAAGGAAACTACACCAACCCCAAGACTTGGTATCAATAGTACAGAAACATCTAATAGGATACAAGTGCTAGTAGTAACATAATACAACATAAATTGCCTCCGAAAGTACAAGAAGCAACACTACAACAGATGAGATGTAGACAAGCCCCGACTGTCAGGCGCTCACCCTAGTCTCTAAGATCCAAAAGCTGCACGAGTCTCCAACGTGATCAATGGCGAAAGCTCAACTAATATCTGCATAAAAAAGTGCAGAAGTGTAGTATGAGCACCAAAACCACGGGTACTCAGTAGGTATCATAGGCCTACTGAGCGCATATAAGATATAAAAGCAGTAAGTAACAGATAGCAAGAAAGCAGTCACTGAAGCCATAAGCAAGGCACAAGGAGCTAGCACAGATCATCCATAACCAAGAGCTTCAAGTAACACATGCTAGCACAGAGATACAATTACACAGAATCACAGGTGAAGGAAATGAGAACGCACCTGGAGTCCTGGCACAACAATATAAGTAAGTAGAGAGGGAGCTGAGAAAATAGCGGTATACCGGTAACCTCAAGTGGAAGGAAAAGACGGAGAGTAGTCTAACATACTCAAAATGGAATCAACCAGTATAAGGAAATCATAACACCAATCCAATCATATGATAGCATAACTAGGGAATCACCTCACAAGTAAAACCCTAGGATGAAATAACTAGGCCACAATAACCGAGAGATACCACTCAGCTTCCCACAAGAATAAAACCAGAGTCTCACACTCTGCTCAGAAGGCCACACAAAAGAGCCTCAATAAGATAGGACTCTAAATCCCTCTCAATAATCAAAAAAACCACAACCAAAGCCTCAACAGGCTAGCCATCACTAATCTTTCAAGAACCGGGTGCCAAGACAAGCTCTAAATAAAGACAGGAGTAAATATAGTCTACCTACAGTCCCAACGGCCGCCCACACAACCGAGGAACACAATCAAGTGAAAGCAAACCCTCCGGCATCCCATACTACCAGAGCGTACACTGAACACACAGCAAACAAGGGTGGAATCCAATGCATGATATGATATGATATGAAATAGAACCTCTGTATGTACCTCCTCCGGTGCCAATCGGGCCCAGCAGGAAGGTTCAATGGAAGGACTCAACTTGTATACCTCTACTCCACCATATACCCTTCCCTCCGGCGCACGCAGCCCGAAGCCCTAGGCCCAGAGCGGAAAGGTCCATGGAGGTCCCTAACCCCATACTAAAACTCAGTATCAAGACATGTCATCCGGAAGCAAGTCCGGGATCAAGATAGAGACCCAGTATCAAGTATGCATGCCCAGACCCTGTCCAGGACTAAAGTAGTATAAAATGCCAAAAAAACCCCTCTAAGGGTGCCCGGGCGTAACCGGGTCTAAAACTGTAGTAAATCAAGTCTAATGCTCCGCCCTGCAGAGACTAGTATCAGTAATAAAATCAAGTCTGGTGCTCTGCCCCGCAGAGACTAGTATCAGTAATAAAATCAAGTCTGGTGCTCTGCCCGCAGAGACTAATATCAGTAATAAAATCAGTGCGAAAACATCCCAAAATCCCCAGGGCCATGCAAATTTAGGAAAACTGTCGGTAGTGGCTCACAGCCAAAACTGTAGTAAAACATGCAGGGGAAAACCTTTTTCATGGATGATATGCTCGCACACAAATATAAAAGTAGCCCAACGGCTCACAACAATTCCTATCAGCCCTGCACAGGCCCAATTGCTACTCAACAGACATAACCAGCCTAAAAGGATAATCTCTATGTCCGGGACTCGCGGAAATTCCCAAATAGCCCACCATCTATGTTCCAGAGTCAATACAAGGCCACACAGGTCCACAAAGGTAATATACTTTACTACGCGAATACTACAAACAACGTATGAAATAGACGGACGAAAGGCGGAAAAGGTCTGGGGTACCAACCTATAACAACCCATCCAAGGATGCTAATTAATGCAGTTATATCCTATATACGCAGAGTCTATATAGGGGAAAACCATATCCTACCTGTCATCCGATGACTAACTGCGGGAACGGCATCGTCCAGACTCGAACAGCTCCAGGAAGCTCTGAATCACACAAAACAAATACTTTCAACTGAAGTCCCAAAGGCGTCTCTATGAAGCCTGACCAACCAAGGTAATGGAACAATTGCTAGAATCGACAAGGCTGCAAGAACGAGCCATAGCCAATTGATAAGGTGTTAATGTCATACTCGCGACTAGCCAACTCCAAAGCATAAAAATGAGGCCAATAACAATAACAAATGGCAGCTAAATCCAACAACAATACGTTAACCACATCTCAAAGGAGCTCCCGAGGCACTATTTCAAGGCGTACTTCATGTCATTCAATCCAATAACTATCGTATGTGACTCCAATAAGAATCACACCAACTCCCAGTACCTCCAACACCTTAATACCATCAACATACAACAATAACAACCCAATTTAATATGACAAAGGGGTTGCCCAGAGCCACAGATCCAAAATACCACTTCGTGGCTCAGAATTTTATAAAACAATACTAGAACATATAATAACGAAGGAGGGTCATAGGAGGAAGGTTACCTCGACAAAAATCTTTGAAATAAAAAGATAAACATGCTGTTATAAGGACCCACCACGAGCTGTAACAATATACGGCAAGAAAACACGACAACCATGCCGATAACGATAAATTCTCCTCAGAATTGATTCTAAAGCTCAAATTAAGAATGAGTCAAGGATTTAGAACCCTTACCTTCCGATAATAAAATGATAATAGCATAAAAATATCAGTTCCATGAACTGCCTCCTTGCAGTAGCAACAAACGTATCCAAATCCAACAAGAAACTACTACAAGTTATCGAAAAATACAACTTTTCGTGACTAGAAGCTTAGAATCTTGATTCAACAAATAGATAAGTGTACGGGATCCATACCTCGCCAATATAACTCCGTAGCTACTTCCAAATACTCATAAAACACATGCTGGATTGCTGCATCAACACCCACGAAGATACACCATGAAATTGAAGGGGAAAACTATACCAAAATGACGAGCTCGCGCCGTAGAGCAACTTCCGTTAAACTTCCGAATTGAAAGTATCAAAGTCCATGGATTATTTATGGACTCTCCCTCTGATTTTCTAAGAATTTTGGGTGAAAAATATGGGTTAAAACGAAGGAGAAATCAGCTTTTATAAGCTGAACCGACTTAGGACGTAGGCCCCACCTTGACATGTCTGCTTGTGCAGTCTTACGAAAATGTGAATTTCTCTCTATTCTAAAGTCGTATGGATGAACGGTTTAGTGCGTTGGAAACTAGACTCGTAGACCTTCGATTTGGTATATTAGGGGCCCACTAAATCTTTATAGATAGGGAGAAACACCCCAAGACATTTAACCCAAATTTAAAGAGAATTCCTTAAAGGAATTTACAATAACTTTTTCCGACATTTGTTTCGCAACTTGCTTGACTTCAAAACTTATCATACGACCATTTTTCCATTACAATACCTCATAAAACGTCCTTCTTAGTATATTAGACACTATTAGTCTTACCCCAAAGTCACGGGTTACTTTAAACCTTCCAAACGGGCGAGGTGTTACACGAGGCATTTCTTTAACTCAAACTTTTGAGTAAGGGATTCCTTTGACCTAGAACCTTGGTTTAATTCTTTGATATTACCAAGAATGTTGTCGGAAGTCAATGATTTCCAAAGTTTAAGCTCTAAAATGAGGAACGGCCATAAAGACCAAACAAATGACCCGGGCACCGAATTACCAGTCCCGACAAGCCATAAATGACTTGGGCCGCTACAAGTAAGCTCTAATGGTACAAGAAAGGCGAAAACGTGTAAATGACCGGAAGGGTCATTATATCATCCACTACTAAAAAGACTTTCGTCCCCGAAAGTCAGGAAGGAAAAAATACCAGAGATTTAAGAATAGCGGATACGACGCCCGCACTACTCTCTCAGACAACCCGGGTAGCCTCCACGACCGGACGGCACCCAATAAAACAGAACCAAAGAAAGCAACCAAGTGTTAATTTCTTACTAGCCAAGCTAGATTTCAACCTCCAAAGATCTGTCAACCCAAACTGAACCTCGAGAATCTTAACCAAAAAGCACCTACACAACACCGAAACCAGTGCACCAAGCCTATCAACACACAAAACTCGAATCCTCAAAACCATACCAAGTTTACCAGAAAATCCATCAACCCAAAACTCTAACTCATGAACCCGCTGTTCCGCAAAAGCCCTTTTTTTCCTGAACAGAATCCTTTAGCACCACAAAAAGGAAGCTGTATACAAGCTGAACACTCAAACCACCCTCGAAGCATCAACTGACACACCAGAGATCCATAGTTCCTGCTTATACTTTACCACGAACGAAGTCACCCATTTTATTCAAATGCGTTTTAAGCCAATATATAGGCTACTAGCCTTTGCCATCCAAGATAACAACCCGTAGAATATTATTGAAACTAAAGTTACCTACCTTGACTGACCACCAACCAACAAACAAATATTTTTTCTAACATCAAATTCGCTAACTGAACCGTGCCAGGTCTGAATCAGCTGAAAGTGAATGAACCAGGGAAACCCGCCCAAAAGACCCAAACCAAAACCACGATCCTGTAGGAAGTGTGGTAAGCCTACCACGAAGTCTATAACCATGAGCCAAGCTCCCAACTCTAGAAAACACTACTGCTACTCCGAATACTCGAACACCATTTGAATGTGAAATTGCCTTACGAATCTCACCTCAGGAAGAAGTCCACCATGCCACAAATATCAAGTCCAAACACCCCGAAGGCAAAGGAAAAAGGTGCCTGGGGTTCAAAGTTACCATCTAGCCATAGAAATTTTTGCATATACTTTCAACTCATTCCTTTGGCTCGAATCAACCGCTCTACTGGTTCTGCAAACAACCAACCACTTCGAAGCATATATCATAATGAACTTCTCGTCCATACTGGCCGAGTCTAACCAACACTAGAACCCCACATAAATAATAACTCCGGAGGAATCGATTAGACAAGCTTTCAAATCCTGGGCAAACGAATGGCTATTATCAGTCACTACTTATCATCAGAGCTCAAAATAGCCTCGCTAGTCTTAACCCGCACAAGCTGACCACATAAAGCATACACCACTACTGAAGCTCAAATTTATGCCGCTGAGTCTGTCAAACCATGGTAGAAGAACCTCGTACTAAATAGAACACTGCTGAAATCTAGAATATCTCGCCTCTTGCAGAGGTTAGCCAAGGACTAGGTGTCCAAGGCCAATAGCCGCATCTACAACTGAAGTAAAGAAGTTAAGTTGCCCGCACCCACTGCCTCCCGGCACTAGGATGCTGCAACCAAATAGAAACTACCACGAACCATTCAGTGTAACCTGCCAAGCCATGATTTTGAACCCCAACTTTCAAAACTGCCAACTAAAGCCTTGGTCGAGCCAGGATGCTGCCAATGAACCCTTAGGAACCCAAGCCAACTAGGCTGGAATATGCAAATTGCCAACACCGCAATTGCAACTGAAACAAAACCAATCGATGGAAAACCCACATCAATATGTAGATGGCTGAATCGAATCACCGACACACAATCCCAAAGCAAACCTTCATCGCCACCTCAGGCAACTACGAGGACACATAAAAACATACAAAGAGTTATCTCCCTTCTTTTTCAACTAAACAAAAATGCTTCCTTAGCACATACTAAACCTTACAAATCCTTTCTCGAATAAGAACCTGAAGCCATTACCTTACTACTCATAGCTACACATCAAATTCAATAAGGCAGGAGAAGAATGGGCCGGATGCCCAACTCACCCGAAATGCTTACAATTACAACCTAACCACGAGGTTATGATCAACACTTAGTCGGAAGTGCTTAAAGTCAAGACCCAATCACGATGCCAACATCCAGAGCTTATCGAAAGAACTTCGATCAAGATTCATTCCAACTGGAGCTAAAGATACAACAAAACACCCAACGGACCAGGAAGTGGAGGAGAATATGGGAACAACCCACATACCTACCAACCTCCTAAACTAATCAACAAAGAGGGTCGACTCTAGACACTCGGGAGACCAAACCAATCTATGCACACTAGCATAACCAATATCTCCCAACTAAGGCAAAATCTCAACTACGGCCCAACTACCGGTAATACACCGAACCATCACACGGATCTCTATCCACGCTAGATAACGTCCTAGGCAACAACCATCTAGGACCGCTTAACAAGGGAAACCCAACCAAAAGTCCAGAATCACAATGAAACAGGGGTAACCCAACTAGAAACAGAATAACAAGAACTAACCACGAGCTACAACTCCAGGAAAACACCTCTCAAGGCTAACTTACCCCCATCCACTACTAAAGAATAAACTACCAATAAAATAACATATCGGTATTACAATTCGGGTAGCCAAACAACTTAAACAAATAGCAGGTAGGCATATAAGAAAATAAATGACAGAAGGGATAGAATCGCAACGCGAGCAGGACTATCACAAGTCGAAGGTAGCAAAAGCCTAACCTGGAGCAACGATATCAGGAACCTTTACCTCTGGCCCACCAAGAGGAGTATCGAGCTGATGGGATATAACTCTAGACTGAGTGGTCAAAATTGAAGCCCCAACCAGCCCTCGCTGGGGACAAACTCAATAAAGGTGACCAATCTCTCCACAATGATAACAACCAGGCTGTCTGGGATACACAATCCTGGGGCAATTCCTTGCAAAGTGCCCATGCTCACCACACCAAAAATAGCCTATACCAGATGAAATCCGACGGGAAAATCTCGCCTCGTACTCCAATACCGACAGCTAACCCTGCTGAAGAACTAGAAGCTCAACTATAACTGAAGCACCACTCACAGAACCAGGTACTGAAACACTCACCGGAGGACTCAGAGTCCTAGTCACAGTGTCCTGAAGAACTGGGGTAGCTATAAATCCAATCGAAGGCAGGACTGACCCCACACCCCCTATCTGAGGTGGTAAACTCTCACTTTGAAGTCTTGGTGCTAACAGAAGTACTGAAGCAACAAGCACTGAAGCCTCGGGACAAACCTCTATCGCACTCGTCTGAGGCATCTCAGAATAAATGAACAACTGAAGTTTTAGAATTCAATAAAGCCGAGAGCGCACATTAAGGAGTCAAGAAGATGAAATTTTTCCTAACAATGCCCTGCAGCCACCCGCAGATAGGATATGGACGTCATCGTACCAATCCGCGAGACTCTACTTAGACACTTGCTTCTGTACCACGACACCGGTAAATCTAGGGCTCTGATACCAAGCTGTCACGACCCGATTTCTCAAGTCATGATGGCACCTACAATCCCCCAGTAGGTGAACCAATTCCCGTAGCCCAGAAAGGTTAGTAATGGGCTACTACCTAACCAAAATGCACCCGCAAGCAGAAATAAGCGAAAGCAAAACTCGAATATAAATACATAAAGGAAACTACACCAACCCCAAGACTTGGTATCAATAGTACAGAAGCTTCTAATAGGATACAAGTGCTAGTAGTAACAAAATACAACATAAATTGCCTCCGAAAGTACAAGGAGAAACAGTACAACAGATGAGATGTAGACAAGCCCTGACCGTCAGGCGCTCACCCTAGTCTCAAAGATCCAAAAGCTACACGAGTCTCCAACGTGATCAACGGCGAAAGCTCAGCTAATATCTGCACAAAAAAGTGCAGAAGTGTAGTATGAGCACCAAAACCACGGGTACTCAGTAGGTATCATAGGCCGACTGAGCGCATATTAGATATAAAAGCAGTAAGTAACTGATAGCAAGAAAGCAGTCACTGAAGCCATAAGCAAGGCACAAGGAGCTAGCACAGATCATCCATAACCAAGAGCTTCAAGTAACACATGCTAGCACAGAGATACAATTACACAGAATCACAGGTGAAGGAAAGGAGAACGCACCTGGAGTTCTTGCACAACAATATAAGTAAGTAGAGAGAGAGTTGAGAAAAATGGTGATATACCGGTAACCTCAAGTGGAAGGAAAAGACGGAGAATAGTCTAACATACTCAAAATGGAATCGACCAGTATAAGGAAATAATAACACCAATCCAATCATATGATAGCATAACCAGGGAATCACCTCACAAGTACAACCCTAAGATGAAATAACTAGGCCACAATAACCGAGAGATACCACTCAGCTTCCCACAAGAATAGAACCAGAGTCTCACACTTTGCTCAGAAGGCCACACAAAAGAGCCTCAATAAGATAGGACTCCAAAGCCCTCTAAATAATCAAAAATCCAACAACCAAAGCCTCAACAGGCTAGCCATCACTAATCTTTCAAGAATCGGGTGCCAAGACAAGCTCTAAATAAAGACAGGAGTAAGTATAGTCTACCTACAGTCCCAACGGCCGCCCATACAACCGAGGAACACAATCAAGTGAAAGCAAACCCTCCGGTATCCCATACTACCAGAGCGTACACTGAACACACAACAAACAAGGGTGGAATCCAATGCATGATATGATATGATATGAAATAGAACCTCTGTATGTACCTCCTCCGGTGCCAATCGGGCCCAACAAGTAGGTTCCATGGAAGGACTCAACCTGTATACCTCTACTCCACTGTATACCCTTCCCTCCGGCGCACGCAGCCCAAAGCCCTAGGCCCGGAGCGGGAAGGTCCATGGAGGTCCCTGACCCCATACTAAAACTCAGTATCAAGACATGTCATCCGGAAGCAAGTCCGGGATCAAGATAGAGACCCAGTCTCAAGTATGCATGCCCAAACCCTGTCCAGGACTAAAGTAGTATAAAATGCATCAAAAACCCCTCCAAGGGTACCCGGGCATAACCGGGTCTAAAACTATAGTAAATCAAGTCTAATGCTCCGCCCTGCAGAGACTACTATCAGTAATAAAATCAAGTCTGGTGCTTTGCCCCGCAGAGACTAGTATCAGTAATATAATCAAGTCTGGTGCTCTGCCCCGCAGAGACTAATACCATTAATAATATCAGTGCGAAAACATCCAAAAATCCCCTTTTCTATCATCAACAGTACCAAAAATGGCCCCCCAGGGCCATGCAAATTTAGGAAAACTGTCGGTAGTGGCTCACAGCCAAAACTGTAGTAAAACATGCAGGGGAAAACCTTTTTCATGGATGATATGCTCGCACACAAATATAAAAGTAGCCCAACGGCTCACAACAATTCCTATCAGCCCTGCACAGGCCCAATTGCTACTCAATAGACATAACCAGCCTAAAAGGATAATCTCTATGTCTAGGACTCGTGGAAATTCCCAAATAGCCCACCATCTATGTTCCAGAGTCAATACAAGGCCACACAGGTCCACAAAGGTAATATACATTACTAAGCGAATACTACAAACAACGTATAAAATATACGGACAAAAGGAGGACAAGGTCTGGGGTACCAACCTATAACAACCCATCCAAGGATGCTAATTAATGTAGTTATAGCCTATATACGCAGAGTCTATATAGGGGAAAACCATAACCTACCTGTCATCCAATGACTAGCTGCGGGAACGGCATCATCCAGACTCGAACAGCTCCAGGAAGCTCTGAATCACACAAAACAAATACTTTCAAGTGAAGTCCCAAAGGCATCTCTATGAAGCCTGACCAACCAAGGTAATGGAACAATTGCTAGAATCGATAAGGCTGCAAGAACTATCCATAGCCAATTGATAAGGTGTTAATATCACACTCGCGACCAGACAACTCCAAAGCATAAAAATGAGGCCAATAACGATAACAAATAGCAGCTAAATCCAACAACAATACGTTAACCACATCTCAAAGGAGCGACGAGCTCCCGAGGCACTATTTCAAGGCGTACTTCATGTCATTCAATCCAATAACTATTCGTACGTGACTCCAATAAGAATCACACCAACTCCCAGTACCTCCAACACCTTAATACCATCAACATACAACAATAACAACCCAATTTAATAAGACAAAGGGGCTGCCCAGAGCCACAGATCCAAAATACCACTTCGTGGCTCAGAATTTTATAAAACAATACTAGAACATATAACAACGAAGGAGGGTCATAGGAGGAAAGTTACCTCAACAAAAAGCTTTGAAATACCAAGCTAAACATGCTGTTATAAGGACCCACCACGAGCTGTAACAATATACGACAAGAAAACACGACAAACATGCCGATAACGATAAATTCTCCTCAGAATTGATTCTAAAGCTCAAATTAAGAATGAGTCAAGGATTTAGAACCCTTACCTTCCGATAATAAAATGATAATAGCATAAAAATATCAGTTCCATGAACTGCCTCCTTGCAGTAGCAACAAACGTATCCAAATCCAACAAGAAACTACTACAAGTTATCGAAAAATACAACTTTTCGTGACTAGAAGCTTAGAATGTTGATTCAACAAATAGATAAGTGTACGGGATCCATACCTCGCCAATATAACTCCGTATATACTGCAAAATACTCATAAAACACCTGCTGGATTGCTGCATCAACACCCACGAAGATACACCATGAAATCGACAGAGAAAACTATACCAAAATGACGAGCTCGCGACGTAGAGCAACTTCCGTTAAACTTCCGAATTGAAAGGATCAAAGTCCATGGATTATTTATGGACTCTCCCTCTGATTTTCTAAGAATTTTGGGTGAAAAATATGGGTTAAAACGAAGGAGAAATCAGCTTTTATAAGCTGAACCGACTTAGGACGTAGGCCCCACCTTGACATGTCTGCTTGTGCAGTCTTACGAAAATGTGAATTTCTCTCTATTCTAAAGTCGTATGGATGAACGGTTTAGTGCGTTGGAAACTAGACTCGTAGACCTTCGATTTGGTATATTGGGGGCCCACTAAATCTTTATAGATAGGGAGAAACACCCCAAGACATTTGACCCAAATTTGAAGAGAATTCCTTAAAGGAATTTACAATAACTTTTTCCGACTTTTGTTTCGCAACTTGCTTGACTTCAAAACTTATCATACGACCATTTTTCCATTAAAATACCTCATAAAACGTCCTTCTTACTATATTAGACACTATTAGTCTTACCCCAAAGTCACGGGTTACTTTAAACCTTCCAAACGGGCGAGGTGTTACACGAGGCATTTCTTTAACTCAAACTTTTGAGTAAGGGATTCCTTTGACGTAGAACCTTGGTTTAATTCTTTGATATTACCAAGAATATTGTCGGAAGTCAACGATTTCCAAAGTTGAAGCTCTAAAATGAGGAACGACCATAAAGACCAAACAAGTGGCTCGGGCACCGAATTACCAGTCCCAACAAGCCATAAATGACTTGGGCCACTACAAGTAAGCTCTAATGGTAAAAGAAAGGTGAAAACGTGTAAATGATCGGAAGGTTCATTACACTTTGCTTATATGCCTACCTGCTATTTGTTTAGTTGTGTGACTACTTGAGTTGTAGTATTTATGCATTTTTTTCTTGGTAGTTTATTCTTTAGTAGTGGATGGGGTGAATTATCCATGAGAGGTGATTACCGGGAGTTGTGACTCGTGGGTTGGTCTTGTTTGCCTTTTTCTGGTTGGTATTATTTCTAGTTTAATTGTGGTACTAGACTTGGATTGAGTCTTCCTTTTCTAGCGGTCCTAGATGGTTGTTGCCTAGGCCATTACCTAGTGTTTGCTAGAGGTCCTTTGGTTGGTTTGGTGTGATACCGGTGGTTTTGTGCCGGAGATTGAGGTTTGGTATTAATGAGAATGGTGTTAGTTATGCTAGTGAGCATTGGTTGGTTTTTCTTTTCTCGAGTGATTAGAATTGACCTTCCCTAATTGTTTTATTTAGGGGATTGGCAGGTATATGGGTTATTCCCAAGATTTTCTTCAGTTTCTTGTCTGGTTGGGTTGTCTAATTGTTTCCCCAGTTCCAGTTGGAATGAATTTTGATCGTAGATCTCTGGTTGAGCTTTCGATTGTGATTGAGTTTTGACTATGGAATTGTGGCTAAGTGTTTCCAGTAAGAATTGTAGGAGCTAAGGGAACAACTCCAGAGTCTTCTGAGAAAGCATTTGTGGAATTTAATGTATTCTTGGGGAGGGTTTTGTTTGGTTTGCGAAGGAGGGGGATGACTCCTTATGTGTATGTATGTGTTCTAGTGGCTGACTGAGGTGGCAACCGAGAGTTTACTTTGGGTTGTATGTTGGTCGCTTGCGTCGATCGAGTTCAGGTTGTGGGGTCATTTCCGTTGATAGATTTGAGGTTAGAATTCCTTCTAGCCTGAGATTGAGGTAGTTGTCATTCCCAGTACTACTTTTGGAAGCTTTTGCGTCGACCTTTGCTTCCTTGTTATCTTCTTTGGGGGAAACAAAGTTTCAGTAGCATTCTATAGATTGAGCAAATTGTGTATTCATGGCCTAGTGGGTCCATCTCTATTAGTGTTCTTCAATGGTGGATGAGTCTACTCGTGGGTTCGACAGGAGCATTGATTGGTAAACAGGTGATGGGTTTCAGGATCGTGGCCTAACCGACTACTTGGGGTGGTTCGTGGAAGTTTCCCTTTGGTTCCAGTATCCTTGTGCCGGAAGGCAGTGGGTGCGGGCAACTCGACTTCTTTAATTTGGTTTCAGAGTGGCTGTTTGCCTTGGACACCTAGTCCTTGGCTAACCTTTGTATTAGGCTGGACATTTTAGATTTCAGTGGTGTTCTAGATAGTACGAGGTTCCTTTTACCATGGTTAGACAGATTCAGTGGCGTAAGTTTGAGAATCAGTGGTGGTGTGTTGTACGTGATCAGGTTGTACATACTAAGACTAGCGAGGCTATTTTGGGGTTTTAATGGTACTTTGAGACTGATGGTCGCCTTCGTTTGCTGAGAGATTTTAGTTGATTCTTCAAGGGTTGTCTTTTTTGTGGGGTCCAGTCTTGTTTAAACCCGGCCAGTATAGACTAGAAGTTCGGTATGTTGTATGCTTCAGAGTTGGTGGTTTTGTGTGCTGATGTAGTAGAGCAGTTGATTCGAGCCAAAGAGGTGAGTTGATGGTTTATGCACAATTTTAATGGCTAGATGGAAACATTGAACCCCAGACACTTTTATTTTGCCTTTGGGGTGTTTTGACTTGATATTCGTGGCATGGTGGATTTCTTCCTGAGGTGAGATTAGTAAGGCGATTCCAAATCCGAATGGTGTTCTAGTATTGGGAGAAGCAATAGTATTCTTAGAGTTTGGAGCTTACCTGATGATTACGAACTTCGTGGTAGGCTTACCACACTCCTTGCAGGGTCATGGTTTTGGTTTGGGTCTGCTGGGCAGGTTGCCTCGGTTCATTCGCTCCAATTGATTCATACTTAGCTCGGTTCAGCGGGGTTGGGTTTGTTCTACAGTTTGGAAATTTCTCCGTCAACACAGGGTGTTCATTCATGCCTTTCCAAACCCTGGTGTGCAAACATCAGTTGGATTCAGATGGATTATTTGGATGGGTTCAGTTATCGAGTTTGGTGTTAGCAAAAGTGTTCGTTTGTTGGTTGAGGGTCAGTCGGGACTAGTAACTCTAGTTTTCGATGATATGCTATGGGCTTTTATATTGGGTGGCAAAGGATAGTAGACTATAGCTTGGCTTGGAAAGAGTTTGAGCAAAAAGGGTGACTTCGTTCATGGTAGAGTATAAGCGAGAACTATGGATCTCCGATGTGTTAGTTGATGCTTCGACGGTGGTATAAGTGTTCTACTTATATGAAGCTTCCTATTTGTTTTGCAAAAGGATTCAGGTCAGAGTAATGGGTTTTTGCAGATCAGCGGGTTCATGAGTTAGAGTTTTAGTTGATGGCTTTCTTGGTGAACTTGGTTGTGGGTTCGAGGATTCGAGTTTCGTGTGTTGATTGCCTTGGTTCTCTGGTTTTGATGGTTTGTCAGTGCTTTTCGGTTAAGATTCTCGAGGTTCAGTTTGGGTTGGCAGATTCTTGGAGTTAAAGTTTGGAATCTAACTTGGCTAGTAAGAAGTTTAGGCTTGGGGGTTTTTCTTTTGTTCCATTCTATTGGGTGCCGTCCGGTCGAGAAGGCTACCCGGATTGTCCGAGAGAGTGGTGCGGGATTCGTATCTGATCTTCTAAAGTCTCTGTTGTTTCCTTCTTTCTTGACTTTCGGGGATGAAAGTCTTTTTAGTAGTGGATGATGTAGTCATTTATGCGTTTTCGCCTTCTTTGTACTGTTAGAGCTTTCCTGTAGCAGCCTTAAGTCATTTATGGCTTGCTGAAATCGGTGGTTTGGTGCCCTGGTCATTCATTTGGCCTTTATGACCATTTCTCTACTTTAGAGCTGCGTCTCAAAAGTTGAGTTATTGCGATCGTGCCATAGTGATTTGCGATCGTATGACCTTAATCTCCGTCCCGTATCAAAGGTTTGTGAGCCTAAATTTGTGGACTTTATTAAAATCGTGCGCATTCGAAAATATATGATGTAAAATTAGAATTTGATAAAAAGTTTTATTTTTATTTTCTTCATAAAATATTTTAAATATTTGTGTATGTATTTATTTTATAAGAGTTTTATAGATTATTAATATTTTAACGGAGATAGAAAACTTAGTTATGTTATAAATTATTATTATAATATAGTAATTTTTATTTATTATGATATATTCAAAAAGTTATATTTATTTTACCACGAACCTATGCAATATCCTAGTATGTATATAACGAGATAAGGATATTAGTCTATCTCACATCACACGTGGAATTGAGTATAGTATGCATCATGTTACTAATACTATTAGGATGACATATGTGTGTAGTAATCAATGACTAAGTGACACCTACTAGATTGAAAAGTGTTCATGTATATGTACATACCACTACATCTCTCATCATTTTACTTTTTCATATTAGGAATGGTGGATTAATTTTAAGCAAACAAAAATGTATACTAGTGGCAGTAGTATACTTATACATGCAGATTCATTGAAGGATTTTAGGTAGGACCGTATATATATATGTGCATATAAATGAATATTCATCAACGCTATAAATTATTACCAAAAGGAAAATTAATTATCTACGTCAAGTTACTCAAGTTCGAATTCGAGTTTGATTTTATTTTGAAGCTTCTCGGAGTGGTTCAGGCTTGGACATCATCGTTCTAAAGCAGCTTGTCATCGGACGACAGGTAGGTTACGGTCTAACTCCTCTAGACTCCGCATATATAGGATAAAATTGTATTAATGGGCATCCTTGGGTTGGGTTTATTAGGTTGGTACCACAGACCTTGACCGCTTTATTCCTGTCCGCCTACTTTTGTTCCTCCGATGCTTATAGTACTTGCTTGATACGTTTATTCACCCTTGTGGTCCCGTGTGGCCTTATTGGCTCTGGAACATAGAAGGTGGATTATTGGGAATGTCCGCGAGTCCCGGGCACAGAAATATCCTTCTAGGCTGGTTATGCTTGCTGAGTAGCTGTAGGCCTGTACAGGGCCGATAGGTTGATTGTGAGTTGCTGGGCGGCTATTTGTGTTGATCATTCATTTCCATGCATATAAAGAGGATTTATCCATGTTTTACTATGATTTTGGCTTCGGGCCTACTGGATTTATTTTCTAAACCTTGCATGGCCATGGAGGCCCGTTTTCGATGAAAATGATTTGGAAATGGTCTGACTTACCTTGTGGATCTTCTTGGGGTAAAAGAAAGTTAAATTATTATTTCTATCGCCAGTTTTACTACTAATGCTAGACTCGGCAGGGCCAGGGTGCTAGTTGAGTTTTCTTGCTACTTGAGATGATTTTAGTCTCGGTCGAACCGAGCACCTGAGATGATTTTCTACTGTTTAGACTCGTTTACGCCCGGGAACCCTTGGAGGGGTTTTGATACATTTACTACTACTTTATACCTGGACAGGGTCTGGGCATGCATTTTCGAGACTGCGTCTCTATCTTGAACCCGGACTTGCTTTCGGAGGACATATTTCGATACTAACTTTTAGTATGGGGTCCGGGACCTCCATGGACCTTGTCACTCGGGGCCTGGGGCTTCGAGCTGCGTATACTGGAGGGAGGGTATATGGTGGAGTAGAGGTATACGGGCAGTGTCCTTCCATGAAACCTACCTGCTGGGCCCGATCCACGCCGGAGGGGGTACATACAGAGATACCATTTCACTTGAGATCTTCCTGCATCATATCATTCATTGTTTGAGGCTCCACCCTTGTTTGCTGCTTGTTGATTGTATGCTTCAGTATTATGGGATGCCGGAGGGTTTATTTTCACTTGTTTGTGTTCCTCGGTTGTATGGGCGGCCGGGGGACTGTAGGTAGACTCTTGTTATTTACTTACGTAATTGTTCCCTGTTATGGTTAAGTATGAAATTGGTTACTGCTAGGCTGTTAGTTTCTAGATTTGAGATTGATATGATTAGTTGATTTTGATTCATGTCTCCGAGCATGCCTATAATTACTTTTCCCCTCTTTCTCTTATACTTGAGGTTACCGGTATACCGTCCATTTCTTAAACTTACTATGTATATACTGTTATTGCAAGGGTCCCAGGTGCGTTGTTTCTTGCTTACACATGTGCCTGTTGTGTATGTATAATTCTACTTGCTAGCCTTGTATGTTGTTCTGTTGGCTTCCCTCTGGGCTAGTTCCTGTGTACTTTTTGTTGATTTATGTGACTACCTGCTTCTATTCCGTCTGTTGCTATGCTTTTATCTTATATGTTCCCAGTCGGCCTATGATACCTACTGGGTACCCGTTGCTTAGCAATTGGTTCTCATACTACACTTCTGCATCTTTTTGGTGTAGATATTAGTTGAGCTTTCACCGTTGATCGCAGAGACTCATACAACTTTTGGATCTTCGAGACTAGGGTGAGCGCCTGACGACCGGGGCTTGACCACATCTCATCTTTTGTACTGTTACTCTTTGTATATTCGGAGACAGTTGTACCTATCTTTTGTTACCTCTAGCACTTGTATTCTATTAGAAGCTTCTATACTGTTGATACCAAGTCTTGGAGTTGGTGTAGTTTCTTTTTGTATATATTCAGGTTATTGCTTCCCCTTTGTTCTATCTTTATATTCTGCTTCCTCTTATTTTTGGTTATTGTGCACATTGGTTAGGTGGTAGCCCATTACTAACTGTTCTGGGCTACGGGAATTAGTTCACCTACTGGGGGGTCGTAGGTGCCATCATGACCTAAGAAATTGGGTCGTGACAATGACAATCAAACCATGAAGTTTTTCGACCATATTTTAATCGGAAGGACTTAGTGTTTTCCATGCAGTAGGGACAAGCTAACTTTCTAGCTGTCATCCACCCAGACAACATTCCATAAGCAGGAAAATCATTAATAGTCCATATTAAAGAAGCACGCAAATTAAAATTTTGTTTAAGTGAAATGTCTCAGGTTTGAACTCCCTCAGACCACAAAAGTTTTAACTCATCAATCAAAGGTTGTAGATACACATCAATCTGGCTTTTTGGATTACGCGGGCCAGGAATAATACAATTCAGAAATATATATGGACTTGTCATACACATCTCAGATGGAAGATTATACGGTGTGATAAACACAGGCCAACATGAATATGATGCATCTCCAACAAAAAAAGGGTTGAAACCATCCGCACACAAACCCAACCTAATATTCCGTGGTTCAGTTGCAAAATTTGGATACTTTCTATCAAAATTGTTCCAAGCCTCTCCATCATATGGATGACACATTACACCAGGTGGTCTTCTATTTTCATGGTGCCATCTCATATGGGGAGCAGAGCTATATGATGCATACAACCTCTTCAACCTTGGTATAAAAGGTAAATAATGCATCGCCTTAATAGCAATTTTATTTTCACTAATACCACGCTTATAACGAGGGTGTTCACAGAACTTACAAAACTCTAGATCGATATCCTCCTTAAACTATAACATGCAGTCATTTTCACAACAATCAATTCTGATCGAGGAGAGTCCTAACTTAGACACCAATCTCTTTACCTTATAGTAAGAATCAAGAACCTCTAGTCCGGGGTCAACTAATTCCTTGATAAGGTCTGCCATAGAGTCCATTGTTCCTTGAGAAACATTCCAATAAGGTTTGATACTTAAATATCTAACTGCAACAGACAATTGAGAATGTGAACTACCCTCATAGAAAGGACGACTAGCATCATGCAATTGTTCATAAAAACTATTTTCTTCTTCATTAGGAGCTTCTTATACATTTTCCCCAAAATCAAAATTGGAATGCAATCCAAAAGCATCCTGAACCATTTCTGACATCCTATAATCTTGAACATTATTAGGTTCCGCATACCAACTACTTTCACCAACAACAAAGTTATTAAACCTATTGTCAACTTCATCATGACTAGTCCAAACTGTATACTTTGGAGTAAATCCAACTCTATAAAGATGACTCATAACAACCAGTTATGTTTCATAGCTCGTACAATCACAATCAACACAAGGACACAAAAACATTTCACTATACTTCACAATTTTAAGTATATCATTCACAATTTTATGTCACTAGTTCAAAATTTTAACTTAATACACTTCACTATTTTAAGTATATCATTCACAATTTTAAGTAACTAGCTAGTTCACAATTTCAACTTGCTACACTTCACAATTTTAAGTAACTAGCTAGTTCAAAATTTCAACTTAATACACTTCACTATTTTAAGTCACTAGTTCACAATTTTAACTTACTACACTTCACTACTTTAAGTATATCATTCGCAATTTTAAGTCACTAGTTCAAAATTTTAACTTAATACACTTCACTATTTTAAGTATATCATTCACAATTTTAAGTCACTTGTTCAAAATTTTAACTTAATACACTTCACAATTTTAAGTAACTAGCTAGTTCACAATTTCAACTTACTACACTTCACAAGTTTAAGTAACTAGCTAGTTCAAAATTTTAACTTAATATACTTCACTATTTTAAGTCACTAGTTCACAATTTCAACTTACTACACTTCACAATTTTAAGTAACTAGATAGTTCAAAATTTCAACTTAATACACTTCACTATTTTAAGTCACTAGTTCACAATTTCAACTTACTACATTTCACTATTTTAAGTATATCATTCACAATTTTAAGTCACTAGTTCAAAATTTTAACTTAATACACTTCATTATTTTAAGTATATCATTCACAATTTTTAGTCACTAGTTCAAAATTTTAACTTAATACACTTCACAATTTTAAGTAACTAGCTAGTTCACAATTTCAACTTACTACACTTCACTATTTTAAGTCACTAGTTCAAAATTTTAAATTAATACACTTCACTTTTTTAAGTAGTTAGTTCACAATTTCAAGTCATTATACTTCACTATTTTAAGTCACTAGTTCACAATTTTAAGTCATTATACTTCACTATTTTAAGTCACTAGTTCACAATTTTAACTTAATACACTACAATATTTTAAGTAATTAGTTCACAATTTCAAGTCATTATACTTCACTATTTTAAGTAATTAGTTCATGAATTCTACCTACTTTATATGCATGATAATGATGTGCCAAACACAATTAGTAGCCCAACGGCTCACAAATCAACCTATGGGCCCCGCACAGGCTCTAATCACTCTACAACATACATAACCAGCTCTATAATCAAGATATCGATGTCCAGAACTCACTGACATTCCCTAATAACTCACCATCTATGGTCCATAGGCATAATCAAGGCCACAAGGGTAATACTACCAACTAAAACGAACACTACAACCATACGAATGAAATAAGACGGACAAAAATAAAGCGGACAAGGTCTGGGATGCCAAGCTAATAAAGCTCAACCCAAGGATGCTAATTAGTACTAAGTGTCAACACTAGGTGGACACAAATTGATCTTGCAAGAAAATCAATTTTTTCATCAATAGGATCAACTAATGTTGACACTTATGCTAATCAACCACATTATAACCAAATTAAAGACTAAGTGTTAACACTAGGTGGACATAAATTGATCTTACAAGAAAATCAATTTTGTCATCAATAGGATCAACTAGTGTTGACACTTATTCTAAATAAACACATTATAGGATTAGTATCAACTACGATCAGGTTCCATCTACACAAGCAATGACAATATTAATTTCAAATCACTAGTTCCCTATTCCAATTCATTACAAGTCACTACTTCACAATTTGAACTCTCTATACTTCACTATTTTAAGTAACTAGTTCACAATTTCAAGTCATTATACATCTCTATTTTAAGTAACTACTTCACTATTTCAAGTCACTAGTTCACATTTTCAATTCACTACTTCACATTTTCAAGTCACTAGTTCACAATCTTATTCACTACTTCACTACTCAAATTCACTAGTTCACATCCACCATATCCAACAAACTAGTTAACAATAATAAACCCTAAATTAATAATAAATCCTAATTTAATAACTAAAATTAACAATGATAAGCCCTAATTAAATGATAAATTCTAATTTAGTAACTAAATTTAACAATGATAAACCCTAATTTAATAACTATAATTAATTAACAAATAAATTAATAAAATTAGATAAAATAATTTACCTTGATGGACCTCCCACCGGAGCATCAACAGCGACGGCGGCGGCAACAGCAAGCAACAACGACAGCAGCACAACGGAGGGAGGGAGACGCGCCAGAGGGAAGAGGGGTACGACGGAGGAGGGGGAAGGCGGAGGAGGGGGATGCCGGAAGAAGGGGGCGTCGGAGAGAGGGAGACAACGTCGGAGTGAGGGTGTGTGAGGTATGTTAGGGTGGTGGGCTGAGGGTGCCATCGGGGAGAGAGAGAGAGAGAGTAGTGTGAGTGTTAGGGTTTTTAGTTAAATGAAATTAAAAAAAAAAAATCAAAAACTGACCACAGTTGGTCGGTTTTAATAAAATGAAATTAAAAAAAAATTATTTTTAAAAAAACCGACCAATTGAGGTCGGTTTTAGTAAAAAATAAATTTTTAAAAAAGTATTCTTTGATAAAACCGACCACTTGAGGTCGATTTTATTAAAAAAAAATTAATAAAAATTATTTAATCATCAATGTATTTCATAAACTCGGATACATTATTGGTTCGTTACATTACTCAACGAGTATGTTACTATACAATGTATTCCATACTACTTGGATAGATTATCGATCGTTTAATTAATTAGCTTTTGGATGCGTACTATATATATGTACATCACTAGACGCGACATATATTCAAGATGATGGACCAGTAATATATAGGACTTGGTTAATTACATTACTCAACGATCGTCATTGTATATTACCTCATATATACGTAATACAATGTATTTCACTACTTGGATGGATTATCGATTAGTTAATTATATTTTGAACATGTACTATATATATACGTACATCACTAAAGACGAGACACATATATTCAAGACGACGGATCATTAATATATATAGGACTTGGTTAATTACACTGCTCAGCGATCGTATATTACCTCATATATATGTACGTAATACAACGCATTCCATACTACTTGTATCATCATCGATCGGTTAATTAGCTTTTGAATACGTACATTACTAGACGAGACATATATTCAAGACGTCGAACCATTAATATATATGACTTGATTAATTAAATTACTCAAAAATTATATATGTACGTAATACAACGTATTTAATATTATTGTTATGTTAATAAAAAATAATTTTATATATATATTTTTAAATAAAACCGACCTCAAGTGGTAGGTTTTATCAAAATAAATAAGAACAAACAGACCAAAAGTGGTCGATTTGTTCTAATAAAAAAACTATTTTTTAATGGAGACAAAACCGTCCAAAAGTGGATGGTATTTTTAATAATAAAATTATATATTATAAAAACTGTCCACTTGGATAATAATAAAATTATATATTACATATTATATAATAAAATTATATTTATATTTATATTATGAATTTTAAAATATGTAATGACCCTTCCGGTTATTTCCACGTATACGTTTTCCTTGAACCGTTAGAGCTTGTTTGTAGCGGCCCCAAGTCACTTAAGGCTTGTTAGGACCGATATTTCAGTGTCGGGTCCATTTGTTTGGTCGCATTATAAGTTTTGAAGTCAAGCAAGTCGGCAAAAGTTATCGTAAGATCTTTAATAAATTTTCTGAACTTTGGGTAAAATGTCTCAGAGCTTTTCTCTCAATATATAAAGAGTTAGAAGTCCCCCGAAATACCAAATCGAAGGTCTACGAGTCTAGTTTCCAACACACAAAACCTCACGTCCAACTGATCGCGGAGTAAAAAGTTATGACTGTTTTACCGCGGACTGTTTGGCAGGAACCGGGTTGCGAACCGGGTCACGAACCGGGTCGGGTCAAAATCAATTTAAAGCCTCAACTTCACGTTTTAAAACGCCATTTCAGTTCTGAAACAGTGAGAAAACATAAGGGAGGATTCTAAGAGAGTTCTTGAGTATCAAAATCGTGCGTTGGTGAATTGCGAGCCTAAGTTTGAGAATTTATTAACATCGCGTGTATTTGAAAATATTTTATTTGAAAGTTGTATTTGGTAAAAAGTTAAATTATTATTACCTTTTAAAAATATTTTAAAGGTTTATGAAAAAATATTTTTGTTACGATATAATGGTATATGTATTTATTTTATAAGGTTTTTGTACATTGTAATATTTTAACAGAGATAGTAAATTTAGTTATGTTAAAATTTATTATTATAATATAGTAGGTTTTATTTGAAATAATTTTCTATGAATTATGGTATATTTAAAAATTTATATATATTTTACCACGAGCTTATATAATACCCGAGTATATATATAACGGGATAAAAGCATTTTCTTACTACTGCCACCTCCACTCCACGTGGAGGTGGAGGGAGTGGCCAACAATCCACTAACTACAGTGGTGTCATTCCAATTATGACATATCTACCTAACTTATATTGCTGTATATATATTGTGAAGGATATTAAGAAAGTGTAGTAACAAATACTTTTATCAAGGAATGGTGATGATAATTTGGTGCAAGACATCGCAGGATTGAAATCCTCATTTATATATACACGCGTACCTCTTCGTCAATTGCAAAGTGTGCTCTTTTTTGGAAAGGTTCAAGCTTATCATCGGACGACAGGTAGGTTACGGTTTATTTTTTCTAGACTCCGCATATATAGGATAAAATTGTATTAATGGGCATCCTTAGGTTGGTTTATTAGGTTGGTACCACAGACCTCGACCGCTTTATTCATGTTCGCCTACTTTTGTTCCTCCGTTGCTTGTAGTACTTTGCCGATATATTTTTATTTACCCTTGTGGTCCTGTGAGGCCTTGTTGACTCTGGAACATAGAAGGTGGGATTTTGGGAATGTCCGCGAGTCCCGGGCATAGAATTATCCTTCTAGGCTGGTTATGCTTGCTGAGTAGCTGTGGGCCTGTGCAGGGTCGATAGGTTGATTGTGAGCTGCTGGGCAGCTATTGTGTTTGATCATACCATTTTCATGCATATAAAGAGGTTTTATACATGTTTTACTACGGTTTGGGCTTCGGGCCTACTGACACCATTTTCTAAACCTTGCATGTCCCGAGGGGGCCGTTTTTTATGGAAATAATTTGGAAATGGTTTGATTTAACTTGTGAATATTCCTGGGTAAAAGGAAGTAAAATTATGTTTTAAATCACCAGTTTTATGATTAACGCTAGACTCGGCAGGGCCAGGGTGCTAGTTGAGTTTTCTTGCTACTTGAGATGATTTTTAGCCTCGGTCGGACTGAGCACCTGAGATGACTTTCTATAGTTTAGACCCGGTTATGCCCGGGCACCCTTGGAGGGGTTTTTGAGATATTTTCCTACTACTTTAGTCCTGGACAGGGTCTGGTCATGCATATTCGAGACTTGGTCTCTATCTTGAACTCGGACTTGCTTCCGGACGACATGTTTGATACTGAGTTTTAGTATGGGGTCTGGGACCTCCATGGACCTTGCCATCCGGGCCAGGGGCTGTGGGCTGCGTGTGCCGGAAGAAGGGTATACGGTGGAGTAGAGGTATACGGGCAGTGTCCTTCCGTGGAACCTACCTGCTGGGCCGGATCGGCACCGGAGGAGGTACATACAGAGATACCATTTCACTTGAGATCTTCATGCATCATATGATTCATTGCTTGAGGCTCCACCCTTGTTTGTTGTTTGTTAATTGTACGCTTCGGTAGTAAGGGATGCCGGAGGGTTTGTTTTCACTTGTTTGTGTTCCTTGATTGTATGGGCGGCCGGGGGACTGTAGGTAGAATTTTGCTATTTACTTACAGAATTGTTCCCTGTTACGGTTAAGTATGAAATTGGTTATTTCTAGACTGTTAGTTTCTGGATTTGAGATTGATATGATTAGTTGAGTTTGATTCATGTCTCTGAGCATGCCTATCATTACTCTTTCTCTCTTCTTCTTACACTTGAGGTTACCGGTATACCGTCCATTTTGTAAACTTATTTTGTATACACTGTTATTGCAAGGACCCCAGGTGCGTTATTCCTTACTTCCACCTGTGCCTATGGTGTGTATATTATGCTTACTGGCCTCACATGTGGTTCTGTTGATTTCCCTCTGGGCTAGTTCGTGTGTACCTTTTATTGATTTGTGTGACTGCTTGCTTCTATTCTGTCTGTTACTACGCTTTTATCTTATATGTGCCCAGTCGGCCTATGATACCTACTGGGTACCTTATGCTTCACATTTGGTGCTCACCCTACCCCCCTGCATCTTTGGGTGCAGATCCTAGCGTGGGCCATCGCTGTTAGATCATTGTGATTCGTGCTTGGAGTTCTATTGGGGACTACTTCCGACTAAGGGTGAGCTCCTGGCGATCGGAGCTTAGCTTTAGTTTATCTTTTGCTTTATGTACTCTATTACCATTCAGAGACATCTGTATATATTGTTTTGGATCGTTTGCACTCCATGTATGTAGTTTTGGCTCTATACTATGATACCAGGTCTTGGGGTTTGGTTTAGTTTCCGCATATGTATATATTTATGTCCCTGTTATCTATTCTCTTCGTCTTGTTCCCTTATTTGTTAGATAGTAGCCCATTACTAACTGTCCTGGGCTACGGGGATTGGTTCACCTACCTGGGGTTGTAGGTGTCATCATGATCGAGAAATCGAGTCGTGATAACTTGGTATCAGAGCTTTAGGTTCACCGGTGTCATCGGTATAAGAGCCAATGTCTAGTAGAGTCCTGCGGATCGGGGCGTAGACGTCCGTACTCAATCTTTGGGAGGCTACAGTGACATTTTAGGAAATTTGACTCTTTCCTTGCTTCTGTGTCGTGCGTAGAACCCTTGAAGTTTCTGGAGATCTCATTTGTTCTACTTCATTCTTCCGCAGATGGTTCGTACGAGATCATCGGCGTCACGCGGAGATGAGCCTCCTACTCCAGCTAAGGGTCGAGGACGCCCTCGATCAGTGGCACCTGCTAGAGCTGCTAGGGTGGAGATAGAGCCCGAGCAGCATGTGGATCAAAGGGCAGCCCAGGTACCACCAGCTCTAGCACCAGCCCCAGTGCCCACTTCTGTGCCAGCTCCAGCCGCAGCTCAGTCTCCAGATATTCGGGGATTACTATTACAGCTTTTGGGTGTGATTGGAGAGCGGCCTTCTGAGGTAGCGCAGACATCCGCTCAGGGGGCAGCCCTAGGTGCACAGAGCTCAGGAGCGCAGCCGGCTACTATGGATCCCCGTGTGGAGTTCATTCCGGTTCCATCTGTTGCATAGCCTCTTGCTCCTCGCCCAGTTATGACAGAGTTAGAGCAGAAGGCGTTGGGTAGGTTTTTGAGGTTAGCACCTCCGAGGTTTGCTGGTACTTTTGGACAGGATCCACATGACTTTATTACTACCTGTGAGGAGATGTTGCATCATTTGGGTTTGTTGGAGACTCACGGGGTTGGTTATACTACCTATCAGTTGAGGGCCCAGCGAAGTTATGGTGGAGGGCCCAGGTTGCTTGTAGACCACCGTCGTCACCTCCTTTGACCTGGTCTGAGTTTTATGAGGCCTTTATGGCCAAGTTCCTACCCCAGAGTGATCGGGAGCATCGCAGGGAGTAGTTTACTCACCTTGTGCAGAGTTCTACGACTATCTCGGAGTATGAGACCCGCTTTCATCAACTAGCACCGTTCGGAGCTATGATCATTCCTACCGAGGCAGATAGGATTCGCAAATTTGTATGGGGTTTGAGGCCAGAGATCAAGCAGCCAGCTGAGATATTGATTGCCAGTGTTCGGTCATTCCAGGCTATTGTAGACTATGCCCGCACTGTGGAGGACTTACAGCGACATGATCAGGGGTCCAGAGATAAGAGGCCTCGACATCAGGGTGTTTATAGTGGTTCCAGATATGGTGGTAGAGGTCCTGGCCAGTGGAGCCAGAATTATCAGCCACAACAGCACCAGGGTCAGTCCAGCCGACCGGTTCAGACTTCCCTTCAGACTTTCGGTAGTACCCAGTTCGAGCAGGGTCAGAGCAGCCATCAGGGCTATGGCGGCCAGTCTTCGAGGGGTACTGTTTCTGGGGCATCAAGTCGTGGTGGTCATACGGGATCTGCTGGTTCATCTCGACTGAGTAGGCCATTAGGGGCTTGTTTTACTTGTGGTGCGATGGGTCATTTTGCTAGAGATTGCCGTCAGCAGGGTACAGTTCAGTTGGCCGAGCCTTTACGAGCAGTTCAGCCTCTGGCTAGAGGAGGTGGTCGTCAGAATAGAGGTGGTGCTCCACGCGGAAGAGCAGGTGGTAGGGATGGCGGTCAGGCAGGTGGAGGTCATCGTCAGTTTTACGCGGTCCCTAGGAGACCAGAGGCAGAGGCCTCAGATGCTGTGATTACAGGTACGATTTCTGTGTGCCATCAGTTGTCTATGGCTTTATTTGATCCTGGATCCACTTGTTCCTATGTATCTGCCTACTTTGTGCCTTGTTTGGGGTTGGTGAATTGCGAGCCTAAGTTTGAGAATTTATTAACATCGCGTGTATTTGAAAATATTTTATTTGAAAGTTGTATTTGGTAAAAAGTTATATTATTATTACCTTTTAAAAATATTTTAAAGGTTTATGAAAAAATATTTTTGTTACGATATAATGGTATATGTATTTATTTTATAAGGTTTTTATACATTGTATTATTTTAACGGAGATAGTAAATTTAGTTATGTTAAAATTTATTATTATAATATAGTAGGTTTTGTTTGAAATAATTTTCTATGAATTATGGTATATTTAAAAAGTTATATATATTTTACCACGAGCTTATATAATACCCGAGTATATACATAACGGGATAAAAATATTTTCTTACTACTGCCACTCCACTCCACATGGAGGTGGAGGGAGTGGCCAACAATCCACTAACTACAGTGGTGTCATTCCAATTATAACATATTTACCTAACTTATATTGCTGTATATATATTGTGAAGGATATTAAGAAAGTGTAGTAACAAATACTTTTATCAAGGAATGGTGATGATAATTTGGTGCAAGACATCGCAGGATTGAAATCCTCATTTATATATACACGCGTACCTCTTCGTCAATTGCAAAGTGTGCTCTTTTTCGGAAAGGTTCAAGCTTGTCATCGGACAACAGGTAGGTTACAGTTTATTTTCCCTAGACTCCGCATATATAGGATAAAATTGTATTAATGGGCATCCTTGGGTTGGTTTATTAGGTTGGTACCACAGACCTCGACCGCTTTATTCATGTCCGCCTACTTTTGTTCCTCCGTTGCTTGTAGTACTTGCCGATATATTTTATTTACCCTTGTGGTCCTGTGAGGCCTTGTTGACTCTGGAACATATAAGGTGGGATTTTGGGAATGTCCGCGAGTCCCGGGCATAGAATTATCCTTCTAGGCTGGTTATGCTTGCTGAGTAGCTGTGGGCCTGTGCAGGGTCGATAGGTTGATTGTGAGCTGCTGGGCAGCTATTGGGTTTGATCATACCATTTTCATGCATATAGAGAGGTTTTATACATGTTTTACTACGGTTTGGGCTTCGGGCCTACTGACACCATATTTTAAACCTTGCATGGCCCGGGGGGGCCGTTTTTGATGGAAATAATTTGGAAATGGTTTGATTTAACTTGTGAATATTTCTGGGTAAAAGGAAGTAAAATTATGTTTTAAATCACCAGTTTTACGATTAACGCTAGACTCGGCAGGGCCAGGGTGCTAGTTGAGTTTTCTTGCTACTTGAGATGATTTTTAGCCTCGGTCAGATCGAGCACCTGAGATGACTTTCTACTGTTTAGACCCGGTTATGCCCGGGCACCCTTGTAGGGGTTTTTGAGATATTTTCCTACTACTTTAGTCCTGGACAGGGTCTGGGCATGCATATTCGAGACTGGGTCTCTATCTTGAACCCGAACTTGCTTCCGGACGACATGTTTTGATACTGAGTTTTAGTATGGGGTCTGGGACCTCCATGGACCTTGCCATCCGGGCCAGGGGCTGTGGGCTGCGTGTGCCGGAAGAAGGGTATACGGTGGAGTAGAGGTATACGGGCAGTGTCCTTCCGTGGAACCTACCTGCTGGGCCGGATCGGCACCGGAGGAGGTACGTACAAAGATACCATTTCACTTGAGATCTTCATGCATCATATCATTCATTGTTTGAGGCTCCACCCTTGTTTGTTGTTTATTGATTGTACGCTCCGTTAGTATGGGATGCCGGAGGGTTTGTTTTCACTTGTTTGTGTTCCTCGGTTGTATGGGCGGCCGGGGGACTGTAGGTAGAATTTTGCTATTTACTTACAGAATTGTTCCCTGTTACGGTTAAGTATGAAATTTGTTACTGCTAGACTGTTAGTTTCTGGATTTGAGATTGATATGATTATTTGAGTTTGATTCATGTCTCTGAGCATGCCTATCATTACTCTTTCTCTCATCTTCTTACACTTGAGGTTACCGTTATACCGTCCATTTCGTAAACTTATTTTGTATACACTGTTATTGCAAGGACCCTAGGTGCGTTATTCCTTACTTCCACCTGTGCCTATGGTGTGTATATTATGCTTACTGGCCTCACATGTGGTTCTGTTGATTTCCCTCTGGGTTAGTTCCTGTGTACCTTTCGTTGATTTCTGTGACTGCTTGCTTCTATTCTGTCTGTTACTACGCTTTTATCTTATATGTGCCCAGTCGGCCTATGATACCTACTGGGTACCTTATGCTTCGCATTTGGTGCTCACCCTACCCCCCTGCATCTTTGGGTGCAGATCCTAGCGTGGTCCATCGCCGTTAGATCGTTGTGATTCGTGCTTGGAGATCTGTTGGGGACAACTTCAGACTGAGGGTTAGCTCTTGGCGATCGGAGCTTAGTTTTAGTTTATCTTTTGATTTATGTACTCTATTACCATTCAGATACATCTGTATATATTGTTTTGGATCGTTTGCACTCCATGTATGTAGTTTTGGCTCTATACTATGATACCAGGTCTTGGGGGTTTGGTTTAGTTTCCGCACATGTATATATTTATATCCCTGTTATCTACTCTCTTTGTCTTGTTCCCTTATTTGTTAGATAGTAGCCCATTACTAACTGTCCTGGGCTACGGGGATGGTTCACCTACCGGGGGTTGTAGGTGCCATCATGACCGAGAAATCGGGTCGTGACAAAATAATATATATTAATATATATATATTTTTTTCCAAAAATCGACCAAATGAGGTCGATTTTTTCAATTAATTTTTTGCTGGGAAATATTCCAACCATTTAAGGTCGGAAAATCATTTTCCCGCTATTTTCTTTTAAGAAAACCAACCACATTTGGTTGGTTTTGTAGTTTTTTTTAAAAAAAACTAAAACCGACCACATTCGTTCGGAAATTACCGACCACGAATTTGTGGTCGATTTTTTGTGGTGGGTTTTGCTGTTTTTTTTAATAATGACTGGAACAGCTAGACTGTAAAGACAATGCGAATCATGTCCGTTCCAATCGTTCCCCCTGTCTTCGAATCCTGAATAAGAACAGAATCAGAAGTAAACATTACAGTACAATTAAAATCCTTTGTTAATTTGCTAATGGAGATTAAATTATAAGGAAATTTAGAGAGATATAGAACAGAGGACAAGGACAAAGATGCAACTGGTTTTGCAGTTCCAAGACCATGCACAGGAGTGGTAGAACCATTAGCCAAAGTGACAAAAGGTAAAGTGCTATGGGTATGAAAGTTAGTTAATAATCTTTGGTTACCCAACATGTGGTCTGATGCACCTGAATCAAGTACCCATGGGCTCAATGAAAAAGATCTAGCGAGACATGCCACAGACTGACTAGATTGTGCAAGGGAAGTAACAAATTGAGATGCTTGTTGGTCTGCCTGATGTTGCAGGAAACGGGTGTACTGAGCATACTCATCTGGTGAAAGAACTAAAGAAGAGTTTCCAGTGTGCTGAACATCACATGATATGGTGCCACCATCCGACTAAATAGGAAATTGTGTTTGGGAAACATTAACAACCTTTAGAGGAAATCTGTGCAACGAATAACACTTATCCCAAGTATGATCATGTCTGCCACAATAATCACAAATTAAAGAATTTCTCCAACCATCCGTACCTTTACCGCCTTTGAAGCCACGATTACCCTTGCGATCACGATAATTTGCATTTGACGGACTAAAATTAGTTGTGAATGTTGTCTTTTCCTCATGTGTAACACTTGTTGGAACCACAAAAAATTAGCTACTTGAATTACATGAGCAAATACATCTTTCAACGGAGGAATTGATTCTCCACTAAGAATCTGAGATCGAACAGATTCATAATTAGCCCCAAGACTTTTCAAGCATATGACTTCTTTCATCTTTTCTCGTTGCTCCAATTTCAGATAACTTAATCTGAAACAAATTAGACAAGACATCATAAACTCTTGTAATGTCTCGAGTGTACATCTCCCGAACATGAGTCCACACTTCCTTACATGTACGATAAGGATGAAACACCACCATTAAAGACGGTTCAATTGATTGCCATAACAGAGTACACAAATAGGCATCAAATTGAACCCAAGATGATTTCTGAGAATCATCAACCTCTGATGCATCCTTTTTGAGATGTTCTAGATTTCCTTTGCCCAGAAACCATATCTCAACTGCTTCTCGTCAGTCAACAAAATTATTTCCATTAAGTTTAATAGTGGAAATCACAGGATTCCCGTAGTTGGAGAAACATTCTTAGTTCCGGACATAACTTGAGTTTCTGACATCGATCTGCCAAAGGAATAAGAAGAGCAGGGAAGTAGATCTCACAGAACAAATCAAGAGAACCAGCGATAGAAACTTTACTGAGGAAAGAAAAACACACAAAATAGATGACAGAGATCCAGACAAATCAGAGAGAACCAAAGAGGAAGAACAATTATGGGCAAGAATAGACAGTTACAACCGCCAGAGGCCCCAAACTGTATGCTCTAATACCATGAAAATATGGAGAAGAAAATAATTTGTATTTACTTTCGTAGTTTGTACATCGCTTTATATACACACGGCAGTTATTTACAAGAGAAATAAAGTTATAACTATTTACACTTAGATCCCTAAACTCTTTACTAGCAACATATTTAACAAAGTTGACATGAAGACGTGCTTAATTCTATAGTCAGAATAAGAAGTTTGGCATAAAATGATGATAAAACGAGAGACTGATCAGCTGAGAACATTCATTTACCCATGGTAGGTAGGTCTATGTAGTTATTAACCCAACTTTTCTGGTGCCAACGGCTTAGCCTTCTACTTTATACGAAGCTCTAAAGGAAGAACTCGGAAAGGAAAAGTCACCTCGCGTTGTTCTTATACTCATCGAGCTACCTATTTTCAATTCTAATAGATTTCACTTCCCTTGCTTCCACAACTCCTCTTTGCTTAAAAAGGGTATATATCTAAGCTTTGAGTTATCGTAGTCGGATCTTTCTTCCATTTGTAGAAGCAAGTCAGGATATGTTAAGTTTCATTCCTTTTGATATTATTAAGCTTGTATCTTGGATAATGAACATCAGCAATCAGATAAAATCTGTTAACCAACTGTTGTACCAATCAATTTATGATGTTTTTGGATGTCCAATTGTATGATAATGTTATCACTACAGGTGTGTTTGGTGGAGGAAAACATTTTTGGTTGGTAAATAAGTTCCTTAAAATTAGTTCTCGTGGAGTAGAAGGAACAAGTTCCATAATTGGCATACAAAGCTCATTGTTTCCTCCCACCCCCAAAACCCCACCCTCTCCACCCCACCTCCACCCATATATTATTTCCCTAAAATACATATAAATATTTTTGGGACAATTATTTTAGCTCACTTATCAAACACCTGAAAATAAGCAAGAAAATCACCTATTTAAAATAAAAACATATTCCTTCATACCAAACACACCATACAGTCAAAATGTATGGAAAAGGAACTGTATGTTGTAAAATTGTTGTACAAATCACGAAAACAATAGGAAATTCTTGAAAGCTTGAGGCGTGCCAATCAAAGATGTATCCTCTCCTAGAGGCAATTGTTGCTTAGGCTTTTTTTTAGTTTCTGTATCTTTGGTTTACTTCTGTTGCAATGCAGAAGAGGATGCAGTGGTGGACACTGTTACCATCCTCATTTATCTATTAAACTTGTTGTTCATTTTCTTTTGTATTACTCCCTCTCTCCCAATTTATGTGCCACAGTTTGAATTTCGACAGTCAAACAGTTTAATTTTGACTGTGAATTCAGGGATGAAATTTTTAAGTTTTTTTGAAATAAAATTTACATATTTGAAAACTATGTAATAAGTATTATAAGTCACAACTATAATTCAAGATATTTTAAAAAATATATGAAAAATTACGGTCAAAAAGACTTGTTCGAATCTCGAAATCCGAAAGGTGACACATAAATTGGGGAAGAGAGTATTTTATGTGCATGCTTTTCCCTTTTGTTTTTTTTGGCATTGTGGTGTTGTCTTTTACTTTCTTTAAATCCTGAAACCTGTAAGCTATCAATACACTACTATGTATAAAAAGAACCTTCTAGCAAATAGAATGATGGGAGTGTATTTTTTGGTTAATCATCTGGTATTTAAAGCCAGTAATTCAAAAGTCCACTAAGTGGGTAAAAACATGCCCTACCAAAAAGTTGTTCATTCTCGTGACTCCAACCGGAAACATCTTATTATGGGTGAAAGGATCCCAACCATCCAACCACACACCTAAATTGTGAATTAGTAACGAGATTTGATGAGCTCATATATCTCTAACACAATATGTATGTCTGTACTAGCCACTGCAACAGATAGATAGAAGGCAAAGGTACTTAATTAAGATGATGAAATGTGAAGAAAACAGAAGGGGAAATATGTCACGATTTCAATCTTACACAATATCAATATATCTAACTTCATATTTTTTCCAGTGGTTTACATATTACTTGTGGTTTATTAAGAGGTGATCCAGGCAGAATAGTCAAGCACATCAACCACTGTGAAATCCTCTGAGTCTTTCGCTTTATACAACTCCTCTGCGGAATGAAACAATTATTTTATTGAGGAACGGTATAGAGGCAAGAACAGACATCACAAACCAAATTTCCTCCGTGGAATTGTCTTAAACGCAAAATTTCAAGGTTATTAAGTTCTTTAATATTCCTGCAGCGCTCTATCTCCAAAAGACATGCTTTCAATCCACTTTCTCTTCGTACAAGCCATCTAAAAGTACAAAACATATACATCATTTGAGCACACAGCTCAAGAATAATAATCATGAATTTAACAACTCACCACAGTACAAAGCTACCTCAGATTTGGACAACTTCAAGTTGTTAAAGCTTGTCGGGAGCCACTCTGCAACAATATCAGATGCCAAAAACTAGACATATATGCAACAAATAAGTTGATCAAAAACTGCTACTCTCCCAAAGTAAGCTGATTTAGGCAGCTTGACCAAACATGCTATTAGTATTGTTGGTTTTTTAGCAGAGAAAATAGAGCAATAATAGAGAAAAATACTAGTAGAAAAAATACTGCAATGTTGTCAAAGGAATTAGTTCATTAATAACTCAAAGACCACATTTATAGCTATAATTTCTAACTAGAAAATAGAAAAATATGCTACTAAATTTATCAGCTAATTCAAATAACAAACAAAGAGGAAACTATTTCCTAAATTCAAGCCACACAGGACTCTAATAATAATAATTTAAAAATCCTAAAAATTAGCTACTCATACACTAATTTCTGTAAAAGAAATATTTTACAGATATTGTATGTAGCTATTTTATTTCTGCAATATCCTGAGACATATTTCAACACTCCTCCTTGGATCAGGAATTGTAGATTGTAGTCTCGGTTGAAATTGATCTCGTGAACAAATCTGCCAATCCATCTTTGGTCTTGCAAGGCTTGTGTGCATATTCTACTAGATTAAATGAGAAGTTTTTACTTCTCATTTCAACTTATAAAATCTCCTGCTTAGTGGAATCAAAGATTCGGCAATAGTTGTCTCCAAATAATAATTTAAATCCTTTTTCCATTAGCGGACCAACATTTAACAAACTTTTATCAATATCAGGCACATAAAGAACATCTGAAATTATTTTTGTACCTGAACTTGTTTTAATTGCAATAGACCCTTTTCCTTTTGTAAGAATATATTCACCATTTTCAATTCTGACTTTCTTATTTTCCTATAGACACAAACTCTTTAAAAAGATTTTTGTCGTATGTCATGTGGTTTGTACACCCATTGTCAATCATCCAAAAATCAGATTTTTTGGTTGAAGAATATGTTGCCACAAATAAGTGGTCTTCTTCTTCCTCATTGGCAACTTGGGCATCTGCTTCATACTTTTGAGATTTGCTTTTGCAAATCACAGCTTCATGACCAAGCTGGTTGCAGATCCTGCATTGTGCATCTGGCCTCTTCCAACATTTAAATGGAGGATGGCCTTTTTTGCCACAGTTCTGACAAGGTGGATAATTTTTTTAAAAAATTACCTTTGCTTTGAGTTTTGTGACTGACTGCTAATGCCTATTCAACCTTGCCATCTTGCCTCATAAGCCTCTTTTGCTCTTGTGCCTACAATGTACTTAGTAATTCTGCCAAGGTGATCTTAGACAGATCTTTTCTATTTTCCAAGGTAGTAATGGATACTTCGTATCTCTCACGCACCGTAACAAGAATTTTTTCAATAATTCTTGAATCTTTAAATTTAGTGCCAAGCAATCTTACCTTGTTAACAATGCTAAGAAGTCGAACTGAGTACTCTTTGACGATCTCAGATTCCTTCATCTTTTGCAAGTCGAATTCCCTTATTAAATTCAACACTTTCATGCCTCATATTCTTTCATCTCTAGTGTATTCTTCTTTCAGATAATTCCAAATTTTTTTTGCTGATTTGACAGCCATAACTCTCATAAAAATTGTTGCAGACACACCAACAAACAAAGTTGATTTTTCCTTTAATTTTTTGATTTTATTTTCCTATTTTCCTTTTGGCTTTTGATCTGGGCCATCGTGAGATTATTGAGCAGCAGAAGAACATCATAATCCTCTTCTACGGCCTCTCAAAGATCTAAAGCTTCAAGATCTTTAAATTTAGTGCCAATCAATCTTACCTTGTTAACAATGCTAAGAAGTCGAACTGAGTACTCTTTGACGATCTCAGATTCCTTCATCTTTTGCAAGTCGAATTCCCTTATTAAATTCAACACTTTCATGCCTCATATTCTTTCATCTCTAGTGTATTCTTCTTTCAGATAATTCCAAATTTTTTTTGCTGATTTGACAGCCATAACTCTCATAAAAATTGTTGCAGACACACCAACAAACAAAGTTGATTTTTCCTTTAATTTTTTGATTTTATTTTCCTATTTTCCTTTTGGCTTTTGATCTGGGCCATCGTGAGATTATTGAGCAGCAGAAGAACATCATAATCCTCTTCTACGGCCTCTCAAAGATCTAAAGCTTCAAGATAAGTCTCCATTCTTACTGCCCAAAGATGGTAATTTTCACCATCAAAGACAGGAGGAGC